>CAUYQG010281885.1:0-11394 GCA_963574415.1 Tarsius wallacei | reverse complement strand
GACATCCTCCTATCACCTCCCAGCTGAGGGCACTCGGCCTCTCTGGTCACAGGTGTGGTGGTGTGTGCCTGTAGTCCCAGCTACTTAGGAGGTCGAGACAGAAGGATCACCTGAGTTCAGCAGGTCAAGGCTGCAGTAATTGTGATCATGCTACTGCACATGTCCAGCCTGGGCAACAGAGTGAGACTCTGACTCAAATAGGCAAACAAACAAACAAAAAGGTTTTGACAGAGGACATGGGATTTAAGAGAAGCTATGGAAAAGATTTAAATAAAAGGAGAGGGGAATGGGCCAGGCCAACCCAGGATGTTCATGGGAGAGATGGTGTGAAGTTTGGAGAGATGAAGGGGTTAGCTAGAGGAAACAGAAGGGCGGAGGGGGTTGGCTTAATCAGACCCTGTGGATGACAGGAAGTGCGAAAAAGCAGTTTGGGGACACCTGCAAAGGAGAATTCTAAAGGAAGCCAAGAGGAGACAAACAACACAAAGTTCAACTTGTTCCTCAAGGCCACTTCATTTGAATCACCAATTTCCTAAAGAATCCTCACAAAAACAACAAAGACTTGGCCAGAGAACTTGTGGACTCCAGTTTTTATCTCATCCATCAGTTTTCTTCTCAAAGGAAAAGGTTTTCATTTCCAGAGAGTCACTGTGGACTGGGGAGACCTTGTCTCTATTCCAGACCTACCTTGGCCATCAGCTTTGTAGCACATAGGGCGAGAAGAGTGCAAATATGGTGTCATGAGTGACTTTAAGGTCTCTAAAGTGTTATGTTAAACTGTGGCTGGGTGTGTAGTCCCAACACACTTTGGGAGGTTGAGGCGGAAGGATGACTTGAGACCTGGAGTTCAAACCAGTCTGGACACCATAGCGAGACTCTGTCTCTACAAAAAATAAAAAAAGTAGCCAGGCATGGTGGTATGTACCTGTAGTCCCAGCTACCTGACAGGCTGAGGTGGGAGGATCGCTTGAGCCAGTAAATTAGAGGCTGTGGTGAGCTATGGTCATGCCACTACACTCCAGCCTGGGGGAAACAGTGAGACTCTGTCTCTAAAAAAGAATAAAGAATGTTTTATTTTTTATTTATTTATTTATTTTTTTGAGTTGGAGTCTCACTCTGTCACCCAGACTGGAGTGCAGTGGCCGCTCCCGGCCACCACAGCCTCGACCTTCTGGGCTCCAGTGATCCTTCCGCCTCAGCCTTCCAAGTAGCTGGAACTACAGGCGCACGCTACCATGCCCGACAAATTTTTGATTTATTGTAGAGATGAGTTCTCGCCAAGTTGCCCAGGCGGGTCTCGAACCCGCGGGCTCAGGCAATCCACTCATCTCGGCCTCCCGAAGTGCTGGGATTACAGGCTGAGCCACTGAGCCCAGCCAAAAAATGTTTTAAAAGAGTTAAAACTAAGCCCATCAGATTCATGAATGCCAAGCACCTAGAATTCTGTTTGCTGAACTCCTAGGGCCCATTGAGCAACTCCTAGTGTCCCACTGAGTGAAATATTTTGCCTCACAATTTTGCTTTAAGCACAGGAAATAGCTGAGGTGGAGAGAATGATTTGTGTACAAACAGGTAAAAGCAAATATCAAAAGAGCAATTAGTCAAGAGTAACAGCAAAGACACCGACCAGGAGTCCAGACTGGGGAGGGAAGACAAAGCTTCAGAGGGGGAGGGGACTTAACCAGATGAAGAAGAAAAACCTGGGTCTGGAAGATTTTGATGAGATTTGGCATAGACCAAGATGGGGAATGGTAAGGAGGCCATGGTCAGAGCAAGATAGGCACAAATTAGAGAGCATAGATAAAGCGATCAAAGGAGACATTTAAACCACTAGGCATACTAGGAAATGACTACAAATAAATGTTCTGGTCCTGGAAGAAAATGAAGAATTGTGATGCTGGGTCACCATCAGTTCCGTTGGCTTTTATATCTGTATGCATTCTCCCTTTCTATTCCAATAGACATGTTATAGACAGGGGTCTGGAGGGGAGAGTGGTCTGGATACTCTGTCCTAGGGTTCTGTGACCCAGAGCCCACATCAGGGGGTACCCCCAACTTGTCCTCTGGTATTGGACAGACAAGCCGCTGCTACCACTAGTGATGCTTTTAATTCAAACAAGATTATCTGTTCAGGCTCCCATGGTCTAGAGTTTAGTCCTCTGAGATACCTATCTTTCTCTCTCTCTCTCTCTGTCTCTGTCTCTCTCATCTTTCTTGCACTCACTGACAAACACACACACTCAACTCCTGACTGCAGGTCAACAGGTCTACTTGCAAACCATGTCACCTTCACTGGGTTACAGGTGGACCAACAATAAGGAGCTGAGGGAGGGGAGATTGGGATGGGAGACAAGAAAAGAAACAAGATGTCACAGGCTAGCTCAGTTCTTCTCTAATTCATCCATTCAACAAATGTATACTGGGGATACAGCAGTAAATTCAAGAGAAAGAAAGTTTAACATGTAAAGTTCTCAAACTTGAGTGGGCAAAGGAATCACCCGGTAGCTTGTTAAAACAGACTGTAGGACCCAAGGAGCCCTTGGTATGTAACAAGTGTATAATAAAAGTAGCATTATTGCTATAATGAAAAAGGTTCCAAAACTGGTAAAGCACTATTATAAATATGGAAATTGATGTCAATCATTTGGCTCTAATATAAAACTAAATAAAAGTTCCATGAGACACATGATAACATATAAGATAATTACCTTCATTAAACAGAGTGTTGGCCTCTTCGAGGACCTCTGTTAATTTGTCACTGGCATTCAGTATGTCCTCCCGGTTTTCTAGTTTAAAAAAACACAAACCTTGAAAAATGTGTCGTCATTCACTAGTAAGTGGTTGACAAAGCTGCCACCTGTAGTAGCAAAGTCAAGCCGGCCCCCTGCTCCCTGGGGCTTGTCATCTTCAGCAAAGTGGCACAGAAAGAGAAAAGAGACTCCACCCTTCAAGCAACACGAACCTGACAAAGGAAGCCCTGGCTCCCTCTAACCTTAACCCAAAGGCCGGGCCTCCTGCTGCAGCCTCTGAGCGCTCCGCCCAGAGCGGCTCTCCAACTTTGCAGGCAGCAGGGTCCCCCGGGCCACGCAGCAGAGGGGCGCCCATCCCGAGCCCGGGACTCGGTGGGTGCGGGGGGGTCCCCGAACGCGCCTGTCCGAGCGCTCCCGCGTGCGGCTGCCGCTGCGGGACACCCAGGTCCGCGCCCCGCCGGCTCCGGCGACGCGCACGGCGGGCCTGGCCTGCAGGCTTCCCGGCCCGCCGATCCGGGACCTGCGTGCGCGCGCCGCGGCCGTGCGGCTCCAGCGACGCGACGGACGCGGCGGCGCCCGGCCGGCGAGCCGAGGCGCGGCCCCGGCGCGCGCCCCCGGCCCCCGCCCCCCGCCCGCCCCGGCGCCCGGCGGGGACGCGCCGCCTTACGCTGCACGGAGTTGATGAGCGCCCGGTACTGGTGGCGGATCTGGCGGCACAGGCCGTGGTCGGCCTCCGCCTCCAGGCTGGCCGGGTCCAGCGTCTCGTCCCCGGAGTCCGACGGCTCCGCCTCCTCCGGGCTCGGGCGCCCCGGGGCCTCCCGGCGCTCCGGCGCGGCGCCGCGGCGGGACGCGGGCGACAGCGGGGAGCGCGAGCGCGAGCGGGAGCGGGTGCGGTCCCGGCGCGGGTCGCGGCCGCGGCCCCGGCCCTCCGCCCGGCGGCCGTTGCCGTCTCCGGACATCGCGCCCAGCCGCCCCGCAACTTCGGAACGGCGGAAGTTCGCGCCGAAAATGAAACCCGGCCCGGCGCGAGCGCCCGCTCCCCGCGGAACGGCCGCGGCCCGCGCCGGCGCACAGCGACGCCTGTGGCGGGAGGCCGGCGCCGGGACCCGCTCGCTCCCCGGACACGGCCCCGCGGGCCCACCCGCTCTGGCCCTCCGCGGCGCCGCGCCCGACTGCCCCTTCCCCGGGCCCTTCGGCTGCCCGGGCCGCGGCCGCAGCCGGCAGCCTCACGGGCACGAAGGACGTGCGTGTGGAGCCGGGCGGGACGAGCGCCCGACGTGGAGACAAGGGGTGAGGTCTGCTCACCGCCCGTGACCTTGGCCGCCCCGCGCCGTCGCGGGAGGCGGGGAAGGATCCAACGGGGTCTGTGGGCACCTGGCAGGGCCGCTTTCGGGGAGGACAGAGGGACAAACAGAAAATCAAAAATCAAGAGGGCTCTTTGACTTTTGCATGGTAAACTCTCTGCTCACCATCCTCTTGCATATCTTCGACGTGACAGCCCGTGCTCCCAATTCGTTCTCAAAGTAAAAGATTCTAATGGGTCCAAGAAAGATGGAACTGTATTCAGTACAGTTTCAAAGGTAAATGCGTGCATTTATTCCATGTATTTTGAATTGCACTTCAAGTGTTGTTTCCCAAAATTTATCTTTGGTGCTAAGAACACGTTTTATTCTCTCAAAAGAACGGTATTATAAGTTGGGTTACTATTCAAGCCTACTAAAATACTACTTTTGCATCTTATCTACTAAACTTGAGGTAGGAACTGTTCATTGCTTTCCAATAGCTGATACCCAGTCTCACCCTACTGACCTGGATTTTTAGGAAAGGGTCACGAGTGTGCTTGCTTCTTTGTATAAAGCATGATTGCTCTCAAAGGTCGTGATAATCTAATTTCCCTTCCCTCCTAATTGGTCTGAGGATAGGCATGTGATTCCATTCAGGCCAGTGAGATGTAAGGGGGTTTTCCATGTGCATGGAACACAAAGCCTCCAGGAAAGAAAGCCCTTGTTCCCTCCCCCACTACTTTAAGATGCTGCCATAAGAATGCAGGGCCTGGCATGTTGGTAGAATCTAGTACTGCCAATGAGGTGACAAGCATGAGGAAAGATGGGTGGGGGTTCGGGGGCTGTAGAGAACAAGGAAGGACACAGCTGAATTGCCAGATGAACTGCCTACCTCCAGGAGACAGACATGAAACTGATTCTAAAATTCATGTGGAGCGGGGCTTGGTGGCTCAGCCTGTAATCCCAGCGCTTTCGGAGGCTGAGGTGAGTGGATTGCCTGAGCCTGCAGGTTCGAGACCCACCTGGGCAACTTGGCGAGACCTCATCTCTACAATAAATCAAAAATTAGCTGGGCGTGGTAGCACACGCCTGTAGTTCCAGCTACTTGGAAGGTTGAGGCGGAAGGATGGCCGGAGCCCAGCAGGTCGAGGCTGCGGTGACCGGAAGCGGTGGCTGGGAGCATGCCACTGCACTCCAGTCTGGGTGACAGAGTGAGACTCCAACTCAAAAATAAAATAAAATAAAATAAAATAAAATTCATATGGAACTGCAAGGACCCTAAAATTGCCAAAACCATCCTGAAAAAGGACAAGGCTAGCAGAACTCACACTTCTCAATTTCAAAACTTAATACAAAGCTGTAGTAAAAAATACTGTATGGTACTAGTATAAGGATAGATGTAGAAATCAATGGAATAGAATTAAAAGTTCAGAAATAAACCCATACATCTATGGTCAGTTGATTTTCAACAAGGATGCCAAGATAATTCAGTAGGGAAAGAATAGTCTTTTAAACAAATGAGGTGGGACAATTGGATATCTACATGCAAAAGAATGAAGTTAAACCCCTCTCTCACACCATATCCAAAAATTAACACGAAATGGATTAAGCCTAAACATAAGAGTTAATCCTATAAAGCTCTTAGAATAAAACTTATATGTAAATCTTTCTGACCTTGTATTAGATGATTTTTTTAGATATGACACCAAAAGCACCAGCAACTGAAGGAAAAAAAGAGATAAATTGGAGCCCAAGTTTGTGGCAATTTTTTTTACAGTAGCCATAGGAAACGAATACAGGGGCCCAGGATGAGCAACAGTGGAAAGACATTACCACTCCCCTCCCAGGCCTGAAGGGTCGGATGGAAGAGACCATGTTATCAGAGCCCCATGAAGGCTGAAGCCACGGAGAAGAGACCACCAGACTGGAGCTGTGGTCCTAGAGAAATGCAGCTATGCTGGGACCACAACACTAAGCAAGAGAGAAAGGGGGGCAGAAATACCCTGATCTCACTCTTCTACCTTCTGGGCCTACAGGATTCCAGTAGGCAAGAAGATCTGTGTGATGAAATCCATAGGTCAGTCCCTGGGCAGAGCAGGACCAGGTCGATATGGATTTAAGGTGGGAATGGAGCAAATGGAGACTAACCAGCATTGTGGGAAAAGGGTGCATCAGGGTCTCTTTAGCTAGGTATAATAGGAATGGCACTAGAGGGTGTTAGCCAAAATGGTTGCAATTCTGGTTGAGAAAACAGAAGTCTAGAAGTAAGCAGCCCAGGATTGGAGTACTGGCTTGATTGCCTAAACCCGATCCGACCACATGGCCCCAACCTAACTGCAAGGGGGGCTGGAAAACACTCTCTCTGTTTCCCTAGCCTTTATTTTTACGAGCACAGCCCACTCTCCACTATAGAGGCTCAAAACATGCCAGATACTTACCTTCCTGCCCAGCTTCCTTTGTACCTGTGGTTTGAAATGTGGCCCAGTATTAGCCAGTGAGACTAAGGAGAAGTCTATCAAAGGTCTTCTCGGGAATAAAATAGACACTAAGGATGTCTGCACAATAAAATCGACACAATAAAAATGGATACTAAGAGGAAATGCTCCTCTTTAGCCAAATATTATCATTCCCACATGTGTTTTTCAAAATGTGGTGGTTATGAACATGTGAGGACAAATTAACAAATGAGCATTACCAGGCAGCAATAGTGCAAGTCCTTGATGGCATAACAAACCTGCTGAATGCAACATTGCCACTGCCTTTCCTCTGGACATCTTGTGACGGGAAATAATAAATGTCTTTACAGTTGAAACCACTTTTTATCAGTTGTTCTGTTATTTGTAGACAAAATTACCTATAACATGCTTTTCTTCCAACTTGCTTTAGATTTCCTAGTACCAAAAAATACAGAATTCTAGCTTGTGCAACAAGGTGGTCCCAGAAAATAGGAACTGTATCCCAAACAGAAAAGACTGGTTAGCACAACGGTCACACGCAATAATAAGGAACAAAGAGTGTTGCAAGATGATGAAGCAGACAACAACATGATGTGCAGAGCTAAGTGAACTCCATCCCTTCTTCCTGGGAAATGAAGCATCTGGACACCCTCCTGGTTAGAATGAGATGACAACGAGGCATTGCAAAGGATGTCTGGTAACCGGGACCTATGAATGCCAGGCAGAGAAGAGAGATGTAGAAGAAGAGTTATGGACGGGTAGGTTTGGAGAGGATGAGTCCCCTGGTGTCACAGAGTCTCCACCAGCCGGCAGCTTTTACCAACTCCCTTGCAAATCAAATGTATATTCTCAGGCAGGAAGCAAAGGTTCTAATAGCTCCAGCAACATGGCCTCTAGAGAAGACAGCCAACCACAGATTTCAGATCAGATGAGATCTGATTGAGTGCTGGGAATTCTGGACTCAGTAGCCAGGACTGAGTCAGAGCCTCAACAATGGGTTTATTGTGGCAAGTGTCATGAACATGTTACTTGGTATCATTCAATATTCAGTGTGCCTCTTAAGATCTCACAGCTCCTATAATCCCAGCACTTTGGGAGGCTGAGGCAAGTGGATTGCCTGAGCCTGCAGGTTCGAGACCAGCCCGAGCAACTTGGTGAGACCTCGTCTCTACAATAAATCAAAAATTAGCCAGGTGTGGTATCATGCACCTATAGTTCTGACTACGTGGAAGGCTGAGGTGGAAGGATCGCCAAAGCCCAGCAGGTCGACGCTGGGGTGGCTGTGAGCATGACACTGCACTCCAGCCTAGGTGATAGAGTGAGAAGACTCTAACTCAAAAAAAATAAAAATAAAAAAGGATCTCACAGCTCTCAATCTGCCAGGTTTTCAGGAAAAGTTGGAAGTTACTAAAAACTTTGTATCTGGCCGGGCTCGGTGGTTCAGCCGGTAATCCCAGCACTTTGGGAGGCCGAGGCATGTGGATTGCCTGAGCCCGCGGGTTCAAGACCAGCCCAGGCAACTTGGCGAGACCTCATCTCTACAATAAATCAAAAATTAGCTGGGCGTGGTAGCTTGTGCCTGTAGTTACGGCTACTTGGAAGGCTGAGGTGGAAGGATCGCCGGAGCCCAGCAGGTCGACGCTGGGATGGCTGTGAATGTGCCACTGTGCTCCAAACTGGGCAACAAAGTGAGCTGTCAACTCAAAAACAAAAAACTTTGTATCTGGACTAGTGATGATATGAACCTGAGATGAAAATCAGTTACCTTTCTGGGTCCTTAATTTATTAATAAATGTTTATTTATTTATTTTTTTGAGTTGGAGTCTCACTCTGTCACCCCGACTGGAGTGCAGTGGCTGCTCCCGGCCACCGCAGCCTCAACCTGCTGGGCTCCGGTGATCCTTCTGCCTCAGCCTTCCAAGTAGCTGGAACTACAGGCGTGAACTACCACGCCCGGCTAATTTTTTGATTTATTGTAGAGATGAGGGCTAGCCAAGTTGCCCAGGCGGGTCACGAACCCACGGGCTCAGGCAATCCACTCACCTCAGCCTTCCAAGGCACGGGATTACAGGCTGAGCCACTGAACCCAGCTAATAAATGTTTATTGAGTGCCCACTGTGTGCCTTGCAACATGCTGGATGCCGGAGATAGTCTCAAGTCTCAAACAAAGTCCCTGCACTTATGGGGCTTACAGTTTTTGGAGGGAGTCAGACATTCAAAATACAAAAACAGGTCAGGTCTGGTGACTCAGGCCTGTAATTCCAGCATTTCGGGAAGCCAGGGCGAGAGGATTGCCTGAGCTCACATGTTCAAGATCAGCCTGGAAAACTTGGTAAGACCTTGTCTCTACAATAAATAGATAAATAAGCTGGGTGTGGAAGCACGTGTCTGTAGTTCCAGCTACTTAGAAGGCTGAGGTGGAAGGATCGCCTGAGCCCAGCAGGTCGAGACTGTGGTGGCTGTGAGCGTGCCACTGCACTCCAGCCTGGGCGACAGAGTGAGACTCCAACTCAAAAACAAAACAAAACAAAACAATGAAAACAAAGACAAATATCTCATTCCTGCTCTATTAAGTGTGAGGAAGGAAAGGATGACGCACACTTGTCAAGAATTTTGACCCAGACAACAGAGTCAAGACCATTAAGTTGAGGTGGGAAGGAAGAAGGGATGGGAATCAGGGTAGGACAAAGGTGAGCAGGCAAGCATCAGATGAGGTTGTTGTTTCAATGGTGAAAAATAATCACCAGTGTGTCAGAATAGATATCCCGAAGAATCTCCTGCTATAGAACAACTAGATCCTAAATTGGTATCGTGGTTTCGCTGGGCTTGCAGAACATGCAGGAAATTGCTACAGAAACATAAACAGAGAGGTAAAACTGATGAAAAGGGAAAAGGCCAGGAACCCTAGGTGGGAGCTGCTGGCCTGTGAAAAACTGTACCACCTGTCGCAGGTGAACTCAGAGGGTAGCAGAGGAAGCAAGGCTGGCAGCAGCAGCTTCTGCTGCACAGACCATTCTACTTGGAGGATTCATGTGCCCATTAGATGCCAGGCACTGCACAGTGAGCAAGACAGACAAGATCCCTGCTCATGGGGCCAACAAAAGCTGACACTCTTTTCAGGGAAGAGAGACAAGAGAAAAGGAACAAAAAGTAACTTCAGATGGTGGTAAATATGAAGAAATAAAAAATGGCACATTGTAAGCTGGATGCAGTAGCTCGGGCCTGTAATGCCAGCACTTTGGGAGGCGGAGGTGGGAGGATTGCCTGAGCCTAGAAGTTTGAGACCAGCCTGGGTAACATAGTGAGACCACATCTCTACAAAAAATAAAAAAATTAGCCGGGTGTGGTGGCATGCACCTGCAGTCTCAGCTTCTCTGGAGGCTGAGGTGGAAGAATCGTCTAAGTCCAGGAGGTCAAGGCTGCAGTGAGCCATGATTGTGCCACTGCACTCCAGCCTGGGCAACGGAGTGAGACTCTAACTCAAAGAAAAAAAAAAATACAGATTCTGATTCAGTAGGTCTGAGATGGGTCCTCTAATTTTACATTTCTAAAAAGCTCCCAGGTGAACCAATGCTGCTAATCAGGGACCACACTTTGAACTGCAAGACATAGGAGATACAGAAGAATTTAAATATGTTTACTCAATCCTGAAAGCCAGAGTGAGATCTTTGTGTGGCTATTACTGACATAAAATTCACATACCATAAAACTCATAATTTTAAAGTGTGCAATTCTATGATTTTCATTACATTCATAAAGTTGTGCAACCATCACTACAGTCAATTTTAGAACATTTTCATCACCCCAGAACAAAACTCCATAACTTTTTTTTTTCAGTTGGCGTCTTACTCAGTTGCCCAGGCTGGTGTGCAGTGGCACACTCACGGCCACCCCAGCGTCAACCTGCTGGGCTCCAGCAATCCTTCAGCCTCAGCCTTCCAAGTAGCTGAAACTACAGGCGCATACTACCACGCCTGGCTAGTTTTTGATTTTATTGTAGAGACGAGGTCTCATCAAGTTGCCTGGGCTGATCTTGAACCCGCAGGCTCAGACAATCTATTTGCCTCAGCCTCCCAAAGTGCTGGGATTACAGGCTGAGCCACCAATCCCGGTCAAAACCCCATAACTATTAACAGTCACTCTCCATTCCCCCAAACCCTCCTCCCATCCCCTGGCAACCATGAACCTATTTTCTGTTTCTACATGTTGTTTTTTGTGTCTGACTTCTTTCATTTATCCCAGTGTATTCAAAGTTGATCCATGTTGTAGCACATGTCAGTAATTCATCCCTTTATCTGGCCAAGTAATAGTTCATATGAATGTACCGCATTTTGTTTTTTCATTCATCAGTTGATGGACATTTGGGTTATTGCCACCGTTTTGCTATTACAATTAACACAGTGGCATTTTTCTTTTTGTCTTTTATTTTTGAATTGGAGTATCACTCTGTTGCCCAGGCTGGAGTGCAGTGGCACACTCATGGTCACCTCAGCGTTGACCTGCTGGGCTCAGGCGATCCTTCTGCCTTAGACTTCCAAGTAGCTGGAACTATAGTCACATGCCACCACACCCGGCTAATTTTTTGATTTATTGTAGAGATGAGGTCTCGCCAAGTTGCCCAGGCTGATCTCGGACCAGCAGGCTCAGGCAATCCTCTCAGCCTGCCAAAGTGCTGGGATTATAGGTGTGAGCCACCACTCCCGGCTGACATTTAGTTTTATTTTATTTTATTTTATTTTTTTGAATTGGAGTGTCACTCTGTCTCCCAGACTGGAGTGCAGTGGCTGCTCCCGGCCACCGCAGCCTCAACCTGCTGGGCTCCGGCGATCCTTCCACCTCAGCCTTCCAAGTAGCTGGAACTACAGGGGCGCGCTACCACACCCAGCTAATTTTTGATTTATTATA
>CAUYQG010281880.1:0-17521 GCA_963574415.1 Tarsius wallacei | reverse complement strand
TTTTTATTTATTGTAGAGATGAGGTCTCGCCAAGTTGCCCAGGCGGGTCTCAAACCCGTGGGCTCAGGCAATCCACTCACCTCAGCCTCCCAAGGTGCGGGATTACAGGCTGAGCCACCGAGCCCGGCTTTATTTTTATTTTTATTTTTTTATTTTATTTTTTTTGTGTTGGAGTCTCACTCTGTCGCCCAGACTGGAGTGCAGTGGCTCGCTCCCAGCCACCACAGCCTCGACCTGCTGGGCTCCAGCAATCCTTCTGCCTCAGCCTTCCAAGTAGCTGGAACTACAGGCGCACGCTACCACATCCGGCTAATTTTTTTGATTTATTGTAGAGATGAGGTCTCGCCAAGTTGCCCGGGCAGGTCTCGAACCCGCAGGTTCAGGCAATCCTCTCGGGCGGCCTCCCAAAGCGCTGGGATTACAGGCCGAGCCACCGAGCCCAGCCTGTCCTCCCATTTTAAATAAATCATCCCCTAAAGGTTCCCAGAGGAGAGGATGGGGAGGAGGAGGCAAGGAGGCGTGACTGGCCCTAGGGAGCACTCGCCTGCCTCACTGTGTCGGGTAGCCCAGGCTGGACTTCCTCGACTGGTGCTGTTGGTAGACCTAGGGAGAAACGTGGCAGTCTGTGTGTGAGAACATGCATTGCAGTGTCCTTGTGAACGGGGTAGAGGGTTTATGCTGAGTTGCAAAGCTGTCAGAATTATGCCAGAAGGGCACCTAGAATCTTTTCTCACTCACTACTGCTTTCCCAGAGCACTAACCTTCCCTTTCCATGCAGTATACTTAAGATACGAGTAGTCCCCGAAATGCTTTCACAAAGAGTTTCACAGAAAGCCAGGGGAAGGGGGAAGGCTGCACAGAGCTGGCCCAGCCATTTACTCTGTGGTGAAGAATTTCAGTTTCGTTACCTAGACGTTTTGCACAAATTAGAAGGAGGGAATGAAAGGCATGTTGTGGTATTCTGAGGAATGGTGCCTTGACATCAGTAAAGAATTTTCTTCTGATTTCACTGTGTCTGAAGGCTAATTAGTATAATTGCCTGTTGCCAGCTGCTCCTCCCAACACCTCACCCCCAACCGGGGCCTTTATTAGACTAAAAAATATATGCAAAAACAAGAGAGTGAAAGAATGTAGATGAGCTGTGCAAATTTATTGGAAAAAATAGCTTTAACTAGATGCTTATCAACGGGGGTCTGTAATATCCCTCCTATGGGAAAGACCGTGTCTATGAACATCAATTATTAATATATTGCGGCATTCATTTCAAAATATCCTGAAGATATTATCAACACATTTTAATTTGGAACAAAGTGAAAACTGTAGCTTGTTCAAAGTGCTATAGTGAGATTATCTTCATTTGGATTAGCATCTGCTCACTTCCCCAAAGAGTTTCCTTTAGTTATGGAAATTTAACATTCCAGGACAATTTAGAAGATGCTCTGTTGGCTTGTGAGCAGGTATGTCAACCTATCCCCCAGAGGCTCAGAGCCTGAAGAAAGAGGCTGCCAAATCCAGTTTCTCAGAAAGAAACATTTAGTAGGGACTTACAAACAGAAGCAATGTCCGGGCAGCCATTAGACAGTGGATCCCTGCACCTGCCCTCCAGAAAATATCCTTTATATAATAGCAAGCTTTTTTTGGCAAAACATATGCAGCTGGTCGAGTACTTCTCAGACTTTCTTGTGAAAATTGTGACCACTGGGGAGTTTAGATAAGCATCTTTATGAGGGCTTATCTAGGCTACTTAGTTAAATATCAGCGGAGGCACAGGGGTGACTCACACTGTAATCCCAGCACTTTGGGAGACTGAGGTAAAAGGATTGCTTGAGCCCAGGAGGTCAAGACCAGCCTGGGCAACACAGTGAGACCTTGTCTCCACACAAAAAATTAGCCAGGCGTAGTGGTGCACATTAGCTGGGCATGGTGGCCTGTGCCTATAGTCCCAGCTACTTGGGAGGCTGAGGCTCAAGGCTGTGATGTGCCATGACTGTGCCACTGCACTCTAGTCTGGGTGACAGAGTGAGACCTTGACTCAATAAAATAAAAGTAAAATTTAAATTTAAAAAGAACCATCAGCAACATGGCGCTTTCACTTCAAGTTGGCATCACTCTTGTCATGCAGCAGGCAGTTTTCCTACAGAGTTTTCATTCTAATTCTGTTACTGGCTGTGTGAAATTTGATAGGGCACCCAACATCCTGGTGACTAACTTTCTACATGGTAGGGGCAAAATGATGGGGAAAGAGCAATGAAAAAAACTCACATGACTGAAAAAATACATTGCAAGGATAAAAAATGTTTAACATTCTCATGTTGGCAGTGTTTTTAATGTGGCTGTGCCAAGTCTGAGCATGTCATGAAGGCATGGGCAGGACGTACGCCAGGCCTGCGATAATGGTAGAGATTTTTGGGCACTGAGTGTGCTTCCTGTTGTCTGAATAGGCACGGGGGCAATTACAGAAAAGTGGCTGAGAGCCCAGGACAGGGAAAAGAAAGGGAGGGCGCAGCCGCAGCCGCCGCGACTTGGCATGTTACCACGTTGGGATCCTCTTGTCTTTATGAAACTATGAGGGCCCTTGGGCACCTGCTGCAGCGTAAAACCTTAAACAATATCGGAAAGGGTTTATGTGAGAAATGAATGGGAATGATGATAGGGAAATCTGCTCGGTCTGGCTAGTTGGAAGCTTGTGGTTAGTTGGTTGTTTGAGCCACCGGTCTATTAATTTATGTTAAGGAGGAGGAAAGACTTTTCACTTGTGCGGGTGAAGGCTGCATTCAAGAGCGAGCCATTGTGGGTCAGGTGTGGGAGGTAGTAAGACACTAAAGAATTGTTAATAAGACACTCCTTGTGTGGGTGAAGGCTCATAAAAGCTCTCCCTCCTGAGCTGGGATATGTTCCAGCCTCAGGTAGATATGAGTGAGGCTGATTTTGCCAAGATTAGCAGTTACTTGAAAAGGAAAGAAAATGTGGTCTTATTCCTGGCTCTGAGTCTCTGAGTTTCAGCTCAACTGCAGTAGAGCCCTTCAGGGCACGCCAAATGCTGTGTATTTATTGAAGGTTCCTGTTTGTCTCTTCCAGCTTCTGCTTCCTGCTCCCGGTACCTAATTTCTGCTCCTGCCTTCCACTTTCCTCCTAATGTGAGCTCAACTCTCAGCTCTCTCAGGTTCTCCTTTCCTTCCGTTCACGGGGCTGCGCCCTTCCCCTACGGTGTGTTCTTCCCTCCGTGTGTTTGTAAAGGAGGCGTGTTCTGTATCCCTCCATTTCCCTTTCGCAGAATAGTATCCATTTCCTCTTATACCATGTGACATTTCTGTCTCCTCCTGTGTCTTTACTGACCAGAATGAGTACTTATTCTCCTAAATCTATGTCAAGTGTTAAAAATACAGAATCCGAGGCCAGATGCAGTGGCACATCCCTGTTGTCCCAGCACTTTGGGAGGCTGAGGTGGGAGGATCACTTGAGCCCAGGAGTTCTAGACCAGCCTGGGCAACATAGCAAGACCCTATATCTACCCCCATCCCCCCTCAAAAAAATACAGAATCTCCTCTCTGCAACCGAAGAACATTTTCAATCTGGTAAATAAATTTGTCCTATTACTTTTACATTATGTGAATTGTGATTTGTACAGGCTCTCCCCAATGGCTTTGATTATACTAGTACACTCAAATTTTAACGTATCTCCTGCCTGCTAGATAAAGACCTAGTTTTGTTTTTTTTTTAGAGAAAACCTAATTAAAACGATGCAAAGACATCTCCATTGAGGTCCTCTCTTGCTTGCAGTGACCATCTAAGAAAAAAGAATTTTGAGTTTCAAATACTATAGTGACTTAATTGCTTGCAACAGCATTCAATATAATAACATTTGGTCACATTTAAATACCTCCCTTATGCTTGGTAAATTAGGTTGTAGTCTGTGGTCTTTTGATTCTTTAATTTTTTCATTTTTGGTACTGTACCCATAGAATGAAGGGAGTGCTGATTTCCAATCAGTTTTGCTCCCTCCATCTTAAAAATGTTGGGTGCTATTTGGGAGTTTACCACCAATTTTCTTAATCCCCTTTTAATATAATTTCCCCTTTATTTCCATTTAATGCTCATTCTCTGCTCTCATTTCCAAATCTACTTGGAAAACGATGCCTATTTTTTGCTTTACTGCCTAGTGAATCATGTGGCAAGTGAGCCAGCAGCCTGAATTTTTTATGGGCCTGTTTTTGTGGGTTTTTTTTTTTTAATCAAAATTCTATCTTGCTCATAACCTGGTTCGTTTTAGGCTTCACCATTCAGGTCCTGGACCTTGGAATTAATTTGCATTATTTACCATCATGTGTTTTCTGGCAAGAGTCCAAGCTGGTCTTGGCAGCAGAGGGGGCCTCCTAGTTGCCGATGAGAGCTTCCCGGCCTCCTGAGTTGCTTCCTGCATCTGCCGGTTGAGATGTTTGTGTTGAGGCAAGTCAAGGTTACTCACACACACCTAGGGACCTCTTACTCCCACCCCTCCCCTTAGTTGCCGAGTGATAATGTCTTAGCATGCAAAAGCGTATAATATTTTTGGAATTCTGGCTTTTATCAGTCTAGAATACCAGCTGTTTTCTATTCTTTGGGATTGAGTATACCAGGTAGAACCACTGTGCCCACTCTGATTCCACACTTTACAAACAGATTACGAATTCCCAGTCATTGATGTATTTATTAGCTAATGTATTCCGCATTGCATTTGTCTTATTCTCCATTGGCTTTTACAAATATTATAAAACCTTATTATATTATAAAACAAATATTATAAAGCTTTATTGGGCTATGCTTCCTTCTGGTGTGCTAATAGTTTGTGTGTCTTATAAATCGTTCCATTTGTGTGTCAGTTTTGACTTGTTTAAAAATATTATGCCTTGTTGATTGAGCAAGTCAAGATGGTAAGCAGAAGGGAATAAATGATGCTCTACTTAAATGTCTTTTCCTAATTCCCAAAGCCAAATGCTCCTCCTCTCCCTGAAATGTACTCCCTTCAGAACCTGTTCTTAGACTAGTCTGTCCTGCTTTTACTTGGCACTTAAATCAGACTTCGCTCTTCTGTGTGTGATGCCATTTTCTCCTAATCCTTGCCCCCTCTCCGCCTCCTGCCATCCCGTGAGCCTAACATTTTTTATGCATGGTGGCTTATCGAAGCCTTCCTGTGCAATCCAGCTCCACCTGTCCTCAGTGGCTGCTACATTTAGGGCAGCTGGACAGTTTGAGAAAGGAATTCAGAAGAGCTTCTTGGCTTTAAAGAGTCAACCGATAGATTTGTAGCAGGTTTAGCATTCCTATAAGAATTGACTGACCAGCTAAGGGGGCCCTTAGATAGAGTCAGTACTAGGGCCCCGTCAGCAGAATCCTAACTCATCACTGCCTTTTTCCCTTTCCTAGAAGTTTCAGGCACCTGCAAGAGAGACCTGCGTGGAATGTCAGAAGACAGTCTACCCGATGGAGCGGCTCTTGGCCAACCAGCAGGTGTTTCACATCAGCTGCTTCCGTTGCTCCTATTGCAACAACAAGCTTAGGTAAGCCAGACCAAACAAGTTGTCTCTGTATAGTTGGAGCTCTGGTAGGAGTCTTGGGCTTTTAGAGCTATGAGACTAAGACCTATTATGCTAATGGCATTCTGTGAGGGCTCTTGAATAAAGTACAAAGTCCCATTTAGTGACAGGTCTTTCATATCAAATAATAATGGTGTTTGAAACTTCTTAGTACATTGCTATGTTCATTTTCATGATAGGACTGAAGCTTAAATAATATGGGTTGCAGGTAAAATCCTCTGTGACCTAATTTAGTAGAATGTTTTCCCTTGGTATCATAGAATCATAAAGTTAAGACATCTTGGCCAGGCTCGGGGGCTCAGCCTGTAATCCCAGCACTTTGGGAGGCCGAGGCTAGTGGATTGCCTGAGCCCGGAGGTTCGAGACCAGCCTGGGCAACTTGGCACGACCTCATCTCTACAATAAATTTTTTTTTTAAATAACCGGGCGTGGTAGCGTGCGTTTGTAGTTCCGGCTACTCGGAAGGCTGAGGCAGAAGGATCTCTGGAGCCCAGAAGGGTGACGCTGGGGTGGCCGTGAGCATGTTTGCCACTGCACCCCAGCCTGGGCAAAGGAGTGAGACTCCAACTAAAAAAAAAAAAAAAAAGAAAAAGAAATCTTGAGAGGTTACTTGCCTAAGCCCTTGCATCAAAGTGTCCCAAGCACTGTATAAATGATAATAATAGCTCCTGAAGAGCATGTCTTTTTCTCTGTTGCCCCATTTATTTTTGAGAAAATAATTATTATATATCATTTCTTCCAAGTAATTGGAAATATAAATATAACAAATTGGGACTGACTGCAGTGGCTCAGGCCTATAATCCCAGCACTTTGGGAGGCCAAGGCAGGTGGATTGTCTGAGTCCAGGAGTTCAAGACCAGCCTGGGCAACAGAGCAATACCTTGTCTCAACAACAAAAACAAATTAACCAGGCATGGTAGCGTGCGCCTGTAGTCCCAGCTACTCGAGAGACTGAGGTGGAAGAATCGCCTGAGCCCAGGAGGTGACGCTGGGGTGACCGTGACTGTGAGCGTGCTATTGCACTCCAGCCTGGGCAACAGAGTGAGACTCAAACTCAAAAAAAAAAAAATGTCCTAGAATCTGTGATACCTCTTAGGTAGACGTCTCACTACAACTAGTTCCAGTGCCAGACGACTCTAGCTAGACGGCTTCCCCTTTTATTGAATCAAAATGTACCTCTGTAACGTCACTCATTGGTTCTTTTTCTGTCCACTCTGTTAACTTTTTCTCCTAACTACATCATTTCTTTTGTAGCAATACTGTCATTTCCCCCTTTAAAATTTGTCACCCTGCAATGAGGCATGGTGGCTCACACCTGTAATCCCTGCTACTCTGGCTAAGGCGGAAAGATAGCTCCTGGGAGGTCGGAGCTGCAATGAACTATGATCATGCCACTGCACTCCAGCGTTAGCGACAGAGCAAGACCCCATCTCTTTAAAAAATTAAAATAAATAAAAATAAAATGTGTCACCCTGCAAGAGACGCCATATCTCCTAAAGGCTCATCCAGCACTGACATTAGGGAAGACCTACCTCCTTGCTACTCCTCACCATTCTCCTGTTAGCTTCTATAGTTTACTTTTTTGTGTGTGTGTGTTGGAGTCCCACTCCCGGCCACTGCAGCCACGATCTGCTGGGCTCCAGCGATCCTTCTGCCTCAGCCTTCCAAGTAGCTGGAACTACAGGCGCGCACCACCACGCCCGGCTAATTTTTTGATTTATTGTAGAGACAAAGTCTTGCAAAGTTCCCCAGGTGGGTCTCGAACCCATGGACTCAGGCAATCCAATTGCCTCAGCCTCCCAAAGTGCTGGGATTATAGGCTGAACCACCGAGCCTGGCCCATAGCTTACTTTTATTCAGTCAGTAGTAGCTATTGAGTGTCAACCATTTGCAGAGCGTTATACCCATTCCTGTAGAGGTGTGCTTTTAAATTATAACACAAATGGGCAATTAGGAGGAAGAGATTCAGATTTTTACAAAGGAATCTCATTATGAGTAGTTATAAGTACTGAGGAAATGCATAAGTGATCAGAGCTAGGTAGGACTACTGAGGGAAGTCTTCCTGGAAAAAGTAATTTGTTAACAGTTTTGACAGAGAAATGACAAAAAAAAGAGATTCAGAAAATAGAGTAAGTATAGAGTTACTTCGAGCGTGGAGCTTGAGAATGGCCACCTGGAAACACCAACTCTGGATGAACGGGGTAAGTACTGGAAAGTGGAGAAGTTAAGGTTTCACTTAAATAGAAATATAAGCAGCATTTTCCACACAAGACCAGTGCCTGTGCCACAGTGACGTGATTGGTTACAGAGAGCCACATCCCAAGGAAGACTGCTTTGTTTCTCTGTGAGGAGGGGTAGTGATCTGAGGGGGTTTTATCTCTGGTGGCTTCTGGCCTTTATTATTTATAGGGGAAAAAAAGATATTGCAACTGCATGCCGAGTGATGCTGGTTGTTTAGCCACATTT
This sequence comes from Tarsius wallacei, assembly GCA_963574415.1. Classification (NCBI taxonomy): domain Eukaryota; kingdom Metazoa; phylum Chordata; class Mammalia; order Primates; family Tarsiidae; genus Tarsius; species Tarsius wallacei. Next base: position 9,482 of record CAUYQG010281880.1, on the reverse strand, counting down.
CTTCTCAGGGCTTGGAATAATTTAAGAAATTAAATTATGAGAACTTCAGTATGAGTTCGTTTAAGTTGGATCTATTTATTTATTTACTTACTTATAATCAGATTCCCACTCTGTTACCCAGGCTGGAGTGCAGTGGCACACTCCGGCCACGGCAGCCTCAACCTGATGGGCTAAGGGCGATCTTTCCACCTCAGCCTTCCAAGTAGCTAGAACTACAGGCACATGCCACCATGCCCTGCTAATTTTTTGTATTTATTGTACAGATGAGGTCTCACCAAGTTGCCCAGGTTGGTCTCGAGCCCCTGGGCTCGGGCAATCCACTCGCCTCAGCCTTCCAAAGTGCTGGGGTTACAGGCATGAGCCACCATGTCAGCCTATTCATTTTCATATAAGAGTGAAGTCATGTGAAAATGGGGAGCACATAGCTAGGTATATCCTTACGCTGAGGCGAAAGGATTGCCTGAGCCCAGCAGGTCGAGTCTGCGGTGGCCATGAACATGCCACTGCACTCCAGCCTGGGCAGCAGAGTGAGACTCCAACTTAAAAAAAAAAAAGAAAGAAAGAAAATGGGGAGCACAGTCCAGGTGAAAGAATGACTTGTGAAGGTACAGTCTTGGAAGTGAGCATGTCTGGTGTAAGGATAAGGAAACCAATGTGCTTAAAAGGAGGCAGTCGATCCCAGGCTGATGTGCTTAAGATCTTTTTCTCACTGAGCATCTTCTGAGAACACTGGAACTGCCAGACTTTAGCCTGCTGGTATGAATGAGAGTATGAAGATTTGCTAATTGTATGTGCTTTTTCTTTTAATGACAGCTTAGGAACATATGCATCTTTACATGGTAGAATCTACTGTAAGCCTCACTTCAATCAGCTCTTCAAATCCAAAGGCAACTATGATGAAGGCTTTGGGCACAGACCGCACAAGGATCTGTGGGCGAGCAAAAGTGAAAACGAAGAGACTTCGGAGAAACCAGCCCTGCTTCCAAATGCAAGAGAGACCCCTCAGAGCCCAGGAGTAGAAGATGCCCCCATTGCTAAGGTGGGCGTGCTGGCTGCAAGCATGGAAGCCAAGGCCTCCTCTCTGCGGGAGAAGGAAGACAAGCCGGCCGAAACCAAGAAGCTGAGGATCGCCTGGCCACCCCCAACCGAACTTGGCAGTCCCGGAAGTGCCTTGGAGGAAGGGATCAAAGTGTCTAAGCCCAAATGGCCCCCTGAGGATGAAGTCAGCAAGCCTGAAGCACCTGAGGATGTGGATCTGGATCTGAAGAAGCTGAGACGGTCCTCTTCGCTGAAGGAAAGAAGCCGCCCGTTCACGGTAGCAGCTTCGTTTCAAACCGCTTCTGTCAAGAGCCCCAAAGCTCTGTCCCCACCTATCAGGAAGGGCTGGAGCATGTCAGAGCAGAGTGAGGAGTTTACAGGAGGAACGGTAGCAGAGAGGAAACAAGTGGAAAATGCCAAGGCTTCCAAGAGGAATGGGAGCATGGGCAAAACAACCTGGCAACACAAGGAATCTGGAGGTGGAGAGGCAGGGAGAAGTAAGGAGCCTCATGGTTTTGAGATGGGGGGTGAGAATCTTGTAGAAAATGGCGCAAACTTAGATGAAGATGACAGCCGCTTCCTCAGACAGCAGTCTCCACTACAACCCAAGTCTCCAAATTGGCCCGGTGTTGTAGACAACACCTCTACTAGAGAATTCACTCCTCAGATATCCCAGGATGTGGGATTCTGGGATGGAGAAGCGGTCCAAGAGCTCTCTGTGGAAGAGCAGATAAAGAGAAATCGGTACTATGACGAGGATGAGGATGAAGAATGACATGCTGCAGTGGTGCTGGGCCTTAAATTCATGTTAGTGTTAGTGAGCCACTTGCCCTTTGTCCAGGCGTCACGCACAGAAACAGGTGTCTTAGCATAAAATGTAATTTATGTGAAAGTAACTTTGGAAAATAGTTTCTGCTTCAAAAACAAACCTTACTGCAGCTTAAGTGAACCAATTCTAAGTATTAGGGGTAATAGTACTTAAATCTTCCATTTTAGAGTGATGATATGTATAAGTGCTTTAAGGTCTTTTAAAGTGGGGAAATATTCCAACTGATCTAGTCCAGATTCCACTGCATTCTGGAAAGGCAATATTAAAGTAGGTAGATGATTAGTAAGACATTGTAACACTATAAATACTATTGTGAAATTAAAGAATTTACAGAAGGGATTTAGGGGATTCAACATTATGACTGAATGCACTTTAGTATAAAGGGCACAGTTTGTGTATTTTAAATGAATACCAATGTAATTTTTTAGTATTCATCTGTTAAGAGATCAAATGTTTTAGTCTTTTAAAAATTTTGTAGGTTAATTTTCTTACTTTGATATATATGGGGGGATTTATTGCTTTGCTTCCTGCTCTCCGTGCTGGACTGAATCATTGAGGTATAACACAGCCATCTTTTCAGAGCACTTTTTGAGGCAGTTGAAGAACCAACCCACATGCTTTGGTGCTTGGAGAGATCCTCTGTCTCCCAAATAAGCTATGGTATTGCCAATGAGTTTGACTAAACCTCAAATGATTGCTTTCTTTTCTGGTGGTATCTGTGCTTCTCATAAGTTACTGAAAGCTGCAGTATTTTTGGAAGACTTTTGGGATGTGAGACCAAAGTGAGGAGTTTAAAGAAGGAATAACAGAGAGAACCGCCTTACACCCCTTGAGCCCTGACCTCCAAACCCTGTATTCCACTTCGGATGTTCCCTCTCTGAGACACTAATTTTTAAATACTTATTAGCCCTGAAATACATTGATGTTTATGGCACATGGTATTCCCGGAGTGAAATTAAACCAACTGTGGGCCTTTTTCTGGGGATGGTTTTCTACTATTAGGGAGTTGGAACACATTTGTTGTACATAATTGATATTCCAAATCCAAATTGTATGTATGGGAGGGAGAGGTGTTTTAAGCTATAGGCTTTTCTTTGTACTGCATTTATAGAGATTTAGCTCTAATATTTTTTAGAGATGTAAAATATTCTGCTTTCTTACAGTCTTGCTTAGTTTGAAACATTTTTATCCAATAAAGCTTTTGATTAAAATTTGAACCTTTCAATGCTCCTTTCCGTTATTTCTTTACATTGTTACAGTCTCTCAGGATCTACTTTTACTTTAGCAGCTTGGGAAGAAAAGACAAATAGGGATACTGCAATGTGTTTTAGGTGGAGAGAAGTGCTATCAATACATCTCACCAGTAGGTGGTGTTGTTGGGCTGATCTTGGGCTCTTATTCTCCATGAAGAAAGACAATTTTTTCTGGAAAATTGCAAACAGCTTGGCAAGAGAATTAATGGGTGCATTCAAAATGAGCTGTTTGTTTCATCAATTCAAAATCCAGTTGTGGTTTTCATTGTTTATTGTACTCAACATTTAATAATTCACCTTACAATTATGCCCAACACGCTAAATGGAACTTCTAAATGCCTCTGCTGAAAATTGACTTGTTTTCCACTCTGCGCCTATTCCTTTCTTTTTTTTTTCCATAGAGACAAGGTCTCGCTCTGTTGCCCAGGCTGGAGGATGGTGACGAGACCATAGCTCACTGCAGCCTCAAACTCCTGAGCTTATCCTCTTGCCTCAGCCTCTGAGTAGCTACAGGTGTATCTCCATGCCCACCTAATTTTCTTTTTTTTTTTTGAGTTGGAGTCTCACTCTTGTCACCCAGGCTGGAGTGCAGTGGCACACTCACGGCCACCACAGCCTCCACCTGCCGGAGTTAGGTGATCCTTCCGCCTCAGCCTTCCAAGTAGCTGGAACTACAGACACACGCCACCACGTCCGACTAGTTTTTGTGATTTATTGTAGAGACAAGGTCTCACCAAGTTGTCCAGGCTGGTCTCAAACCTGTGGGCTCAGGCAAAGTGCTAGGATTACAGGCTGGGCCACTGCACCCAGCCTTTTTTTTTTAGACAGTCTTGCTCTGTTATCCAGACTGGAGTGCAGTGGTGCGATCATAGGTCACTATAACCTCGAACTTCTGGCCTCAAGCTATCCTCCTACCTTGCCCTCCCAAAGTGCTGGGGTTATAGGTGCAAACTACTACACCTGGTCAGATGCATTTCCTTGCCTGTAGAGACAACTGCCCCAACCATTAAGGCTTTTTTTAATGGTAGGTTGTAAATGTGGATTTCCTTGGAAAGAGAGGCATGCTTTTTTTGTTTGGTTGGTGTTTTTTTGGTGTTTTTTTTTTAGTTGGAGTCTCACTCCGTCGTCCAGGCTAGAGTGCAGTGGCACACTCACAGCCACTGCAGCCTCGACCTGCTGGGTTCAGGCCATTCTGCTACCTCAGCCTTCCAGGTAGCTGGAACCACAGGTGTGTGCCACCACACCCAGCTAATTTTTTTATTTATTGTAGAGACGAGGTCTTGCCAAGTTGTCCAGGACAATCTTGAACCCGTGGGATTAGGCAATTCTCTTGCCTCCGCCTCCCAAAGTGTTGGGATTACAGGCGAGAACTACCATGCCCAGCCTAATACGAAATATTCTTAGGGGGAAAAAAGCAAAACAAAACAAATAAAACCTTATAGCTGATCAAGTGTGGTGGCTCAAGTCTGTAATCCTAGCACTTTGGGAGCCTGAGGTGAGAGGATTGCCTGAGTCCAGGGGTTCGAGACCAGCCTGGGTAATTTGGTGAGACATCATCTCTACAATAAATAAATAATTAGCTGGGCATGGTGGTGTGTGCCTGTGATTCCAGCTACTTGGAGGAAGGCTGAGGCAGAAGGATTGCCTTGGTCAAGCAGGTCGAGGCTGTGGTGGTCGCGAGCGTGCCACTGCACTCCAGCCTGGGCGACAGAGACTTCAACTCAAAAAAAAACAAAACAAAAACCTTATAACCAAACAAGGTTTCATTGCCCTTTCAGCTCTTTGAATGAAAAGAACTTTGTTTGGACTTAGTATGTCAATGGTGACTTGAGAATGATGTAAGTTTTTCTGTGGTTGAAGCAGAAAAAGGGGGCCAGCTTGGGACTTGAGATGGCTAAGGAGACTGCGTCCATGACTGGTACAAGGCCAACATGGTTCACTCTTGGCCAGAGTGAAAGGTGCACCAAGTTTGCTGGCATTACATATTTCATTAACAATATGTTGTCTAACAGCCAAGAAGTTGAGAATTGGTGCAAGTGTGTTTTTCTAGGGATAGAATCATGAATAGGGGTCTCAGGCCAAGATTATTGTGCACCGGTTCCTGCATGACAAGTTAGCATGGTCTCTGTTCCTTGGCGCTCTGATTTAAATTCCCATGAGACCAGAAGGGGAGTTTACTTCCTTTTAAGATATATCTTGAATACAGTGTAGTTAACAAGAAGTTATTGCTGTGTTTGGATGAAAATGGCTTTAAGACATTTTCCCACAGCAGCAGCGGTGGCATCACCCATACGTTAGTTGGAAGTGAGAAATGCACTGGGCGCAGTGGTTCAAGCCTGTAATCCATTACTTTGGGAGGCCAAGGCAACAGGATTGCCTGAGCTCAGGGGTTCGAGACCAGCCTGGGCAACTTGATGACACCTTGACTCTACAATAAATCAAAAAACTAGCTGGGTATGGTGGCATGCTTCTGTATTCCAGCTACTTGGAAGGCTGAGGCGGAAGGATCACCTGAGTCCAGCAGGTAAAGGCTGCGGTGGCCGTGAGCGTGCCACTGCACTCCAGCCTGGATGACAGTGAGACTCCAACTCAAAAAAAAAAGAGGAATGCAAATTCAAAGACTCTGTCTTCAACCTTCTGAAAGCAGAGTTTCTCTGAATGGGATCCAGAAACTTGTAATAAATTCTCTATGTGGGAGGCAGGACTATAGCTTATGTCTGAGCTGATACTAAGGTTTGAGAGGCACTGAGCTAAAGCAAACCTTTTATTTTACTCCCTGGGACGGCTTTTGTTTGTTTTTCTCTCCTCTCTTTGAAACCCTTTAACTCTGGTGTGAGAATGCCCAACTAGTTTTAAAGTTACCTTATGTGTCCTCGGACAAGAGGTAGAGATTTCGATCTTTCCATCTCTTTTCTAGATCATTCCAGTTTGCTTCTGGTAATTAACTTTGTTGTCAGGTTAAAAATAATTGTTTTTTGTATGTCATCCTTGTGCAAGGGCCATGCTAATCTCTGCATTGTTCCAATTTTGTTATATGTGCTGTCGAAGCAACACTGTATTCATGATTTAACAGACAAGCACGCAGGGTTCAGGGTTCTCGGGCAGTTGGAGGACAATTTAGCTTTTTTGGGGGGGTTGGAGTCTCTGTCACCCAGACTGGAGTGCAGTGGCACATTCACAGTCACCACAGCCTCAACATGCTGGACTCAGGTGATCCTTCCGCCTCAGCCTCTGGAGTAGCTGGGACTGCAGGCATATGCTACCACACTAGGCTAATTTTTTTAGGTTTATTGTAGATATGAGGTCTCATCAAGTTGCCTAGGCTGGTCTCGAACCCCTGAGCTCAGGCAATCCTCCCGCCTCTGCCTCCCAAAGCGTGCCCGGCTCAATTTAGCCTTTTAAAGGTGCCTCTTCTATGGCTCCCCTCTGTTTATGTAGATCCACAAAACTGTTTGATGTTCAGTGTGATAATCTGAAATTGAGGTGGTTTATAGGATAAGGGCTCCGTGTTCTGGGTTCTAAAGACTTTCTAGCCGCCACTTCTTTTTTTTTTTTTCTGAGTTGAAGTCTCACTCTATCACCCAGCTGGAGTGCAGTGGCATGCTCATGACCACCACAGCCTCGACCTGCTGGGCTCAATTGATCCATCCACCTCAACCTTCCAAGTAGCTGGAACCACAGGTGTGCACCACCACGCATGTCTAATTTTTTTATTTATTGTAGAGATGAGTTCTTGCCAAGTTGCTCAGGCTGGTCTCGAACTCCTGGACTCAGGCAATCCTCTTGTCTCCGCCTCCCAAAGTGCTGGGATTACAGGTGTGAGCCACTGTGCCTGGCTGCCACCACTTCTTTATTTACTTATTTATTGAGTTGTAGTCTCACTGTTGCCCAGGCTGGAGTGTGGTGGCACACTCACGACCACCGCATCCTCGACCTGCTGGTCTCAGGTGATCCTCATGCGTCAGCCTTTCAAGTAGCTGGAAACCACAGACGTGCGCCACCATGCCCAGCCAATTTTTTGATTTATTGTAGAGACAAGGTCTCGCCCAGCTGTCCAGGCTGGTCTCGAACTTCTGGACTCAGGCAATCCTCTCACCTTGGCCTCCCAAAGTGCTGGGATTACAGGCTTGAGCCATCGTGCCAGGCCTACCACTCAAGCTGTTTGGACCCACTGGACCTAAGTTTACTTACCCATAAAATAGTGGGGATAACAGTATTTCATAGGGTTGTCCCGTGTAAAATATTCCGTGCAGTATCTGGCACAACCTCATTAAACACTGGCTATCATTTTCCTTTTGCCTTTACATACACTTTCCTTTCAAAAAAGGTGGTCTCCCTTTTCAGGCTACTTTTCTTCCATTTCCCCATGAGAAGAATAAAAGGATTTTTGTAAGTCCGTTTCTCAGAGACGTGACTATAATTTTGTTTTTAGATTAGAAAATGTAGTTTATTTAGAAAGTAAATTAGAAAGAAAGAAAGAGGAGATTCACCAAGCCAAGGTAGGGGAGGGCACCAAAGCTTAAGAAAACATGACCTAGCCGTAGCTCAAAGAGCACATGGCCACATCATAGCTTAGCAAGAAAATGGCACGTGACTATAATTTTTAAAAGATGAAGCAGTGAAGGGTGCTTGAGATCACGGAGGGACACGAAGGGCAGAAAAATGGGTAACAAAAAACGCTGGTAGTCCTGAATGCAAGACAAGCCCTGGCCTGAGAGACGCTGCGAGGGGAGACGTAGGTGTGGCCTGGATGGCAGCGGGAACGGATTTGACTGCCCGGGCTGAGAAAGATGAACATCCCCAAAACGGAGCTGGGCCTGAGACAAGTGGTGAGGCCGTGGCTAGGTGGGCGAGTGGGGCAGGAGGAAAGGCGCGGCTGAGACCCGCAGCAAAAAAGCACGGAGCCAGACCGGGGGGCCTTGGGGTGGGCGGGGCCAGCACGGCGCGGAGGCGGGGCGAGGAAGGGAGGGGGCGTGGCGACAAGGGGGCGTGGCTGCGGGCCCACTGGGGCCCAGCCGGAGGCCCGGGAAGGGGGCGTGGCCAGGGGAGGGCTGGGCCCACAGAGAGACGGTATTGGAGGCGGCGATGAGGGAAGTGGGCGAGGAGGCGAGACGCGCCGCGAGGAGGCCCTGCCCATCGGGGAAGGCGGGCTGATCCGCGCAGCGGGATGCCAAGAGGCCGGAAGGGGGTGGCCGCCGGCCGGGCCCCGCCTCGGGGCCGCCTCCCCGCGGGTTCCGTTGGTTGTGGCGGCAGCCTGGGCTGCGGCGGCGGTGGCTGCGGGGCGGGCGTAAGATGGCGACATCGGCGGCGGGAGCCCTGGGCTTGCTGTGGGGCTGGCTGTGGAGCGAGCGCTTCTGGCTGCCGCAGAACGTGAGCTGGGCCGACCTGGAGGGGCCGAGCGACGGCTACGGCTACCCGCGCGCCCAGCACGTCCTCTCGGTGTTCCCGCTGGCCGCAGGCATCTTCTCCGTGAGGCTGCTCTTCGAGCGGTGAGAGCACGCGAGCGAGCGAGCGGCGCCGAGGGCCGGGCGCGGGCCGGGGGCGCCCGGGGACCGGAAGCAGAACTGAAGGAGGGCCCGGAAGCTGGGGCCGGGGAGCCTGGCGCGCCGGCTGATGCTCGCAGCGTGGCCGGCGGGTCGTGGAGCCTGGGTGGAGACCTTTGGGACGTGGGCTCGTGGAAGAGTGGGGGTCGAGGGGGACGCTGGGCCCCTTCGAGTTTCGGTCCCGGAGGTCGCTTGGGGTCTGAGGCCTCCTCCCCGCCTCCGAGGGTCCTACCGGCCGGGGAGAAATCAGGTTGTGCGAGCTCGGGCAGAGACCCCCGAAGCGGGGACTGGAGACCATGGAAGCCGAGGGGCCGACGCGAGGGCCAGACGAACCGAGCGAAAGGAGTGGGTTCATCGGAGTCTGAGATTTGTGAGGACACTTGGGTTTCTGAGGGTGGAGGGGAGCAGAATCAGTTAGGCCCTAAGCGTTCATCTGTCAACTCCTGGACGTTTGTTGTCCGTAGGGGAGTAGAAATCTGGTTGGGGTAGGGTGTGGTGGAGCCTGAGGCTTCCAAAGTATGAGAAGATGTCAGATTAGCTGCGGAGCGGGCGTCGGGGCCTGAGAAGGAAGGAGGAGTGGTCATCCCCGGAGGGATGGAGAACCGTAAGTTTATCAGAGGACGGCTCTGTTGAGCCAGCTTCTGAGTTCAGCAGAATGGCAATATGCTGTGTCCAGCCATGTGATTTCGCCTTCCTTTGGGTAAATGAATCCCATCTACTGTCTGAGATAAAGATATTCACCGAGGGTTTGATGAGGCTTTGTAATGTGGACTTACACCTGTGGATGATTTTGATGACGTCTACTCAGCCTCCAGGAGA
>CAUYQG010281875.1:0-12788 GCA_963574415.1 Tarsius wallacei | reverse complement strand
TGAACTCTGAGCACAACAGAACACATGCAGTGCTAATCAGACGCAGTTGGGATTGGATGGACTCTTTCTGGGGGGTTTTCACTTCAATGTTTGCCACATTTGGAAGCGGGACTTTAAAGTTCACGGAAAAGACAAATCGTGAAATCACAAATAAAAAAAGTTGGCAACCTCTATAAAGGATTAACAGTAATAAAAAAAAGCTATGATAAATCAAAAAATTAGCTGGGCATGGTGATGCACACCTATAGTTCCAGCTACTTGGAAGGATGAAGTAGAAGGATCGCCTGAGCCCAGGGGGTGAGTCTGTGGTGGCCATGAGTAGCTTGCCACTGCACTCCAGTCTGGGCGACAGAGTGAGACTCCAACTCAAAAAAAAAAAAAAAAGAAAGAAAGGACGTAGACTGGTTCTATAAAAAAAAAAGTGGACAGGCTTTTCCACACAAAAGTGCTATGGCCATTCTCCCATTGACCCACTATAAATAGCAAAGTTTAGAAAGAAATTAGGCAGGTGTGGCTCTGAAGGCCTGGATGCTGGTGATCTCACTGAAGGGCAAGACAGAAACTGGAGAATCTAGACAAATGGGTTAAAATTCCCTCCTGAAGGCGCACATGGTGCCTGGGCTCCATAGTGACATAAAACAGGTAGGGCGAGTCATGATAGTCTCGGCCCTTCCCTGGTTTGCTATGTGATCGTGGTTAAGCCCTGTGCTGCTCTGTGCTGTCCCTTCCTCCAGGGCAAGTGGGACACAGACGCAGCAGAGTGAGGTGTGCAGGGAGGAACAGGGCTGTGTGGCCGGGTGTAGCAGATCCCAGGCCAGCTGTGCTCCCTGGGATCTGCTACACCCTGTGTCTCTGCCTCCCTGTCACCTGCTCCACAGGCATGCTCACCCCATCCACTCTGGCTCCTCTTTCTTCAACATCGGAAGTGAGAGAGGCAGGGTGTCATGTCTCTCACTCAGACAGGAGGACAATCCACGTTGGCCCAGGGAGAGAATCTGGGAGTGGATGTAAAGAGAGTGAGCTTTGTTTTATTTTAATCTCAGAAAAGTGTGCTGGTTTTTCCCAAGCATTGATACAACTTGTCTCAGCCGTAAAAGAAACTGAGAAAGGTCCTTGTGGAAAACACAGTAATCCCTATGTAAGTGTAATGAATGTGAATCCAGGCTCCTGTGCAGCCTGATTTGGCCAATTTTGCTGACCTCTTATGGAGGCTTGGTCTACAGGGAAGAGAAGGCCTGATTTTCCAAGGGTGCTATTTCCAGGTCCAGGCTGTTCCTGGGAGAGATGGCAAGCAGGGAATAACCATGTTTGGCCCCTTTGGAACTAGAGGTGAGAACATCACAACCCCACTTACCTGCCCGGGTTTCAGTGCTGATATATGTCCTCCAAGCACATGCATTTACATAACTGGCTTAGGATCTGAATGGGGTCCCACAAACCTGGCCTTTTACTGCCCTCGCTGCCCCACGAAAGGTTCATAGCAGAGAGACAGATGCAGCAAGAAGCCACGCACTGCTCTTTATTTCTTTTATGAGCAGGGACAGGGTATAAAGGTAATTCATGTAAAATCATCGTATTTCCTCCCAGACATTTAGGGAAGCCCAATCCTACAACTTGAAGTAAAAGCCAGCACAGTATTGGTTTTAATTTTTTAAACAATTATTTATATTGCCAAAATAACGTGTGTAACAAAATAACATAACATACATGTTATTTTGGTACATATTCATATGTGTGTGTATATACATAAATTTATCTCTCTCTCCTAAAAAATACAGAAGGATCCAAGAGAAATGAGCCCCCCTGTCATCCTCCTTCCCAGTCCCATCCGCTAGAGGAGATAAAGGTAGTCGCTTAGGTATTTTTCCAGAAATCTCATGTTCATAAGCAAGCATATATAGTCTACCCTTTACAATTAAAACATAAATGGCAGCATGCCGTTGAAATTGGGCGCACAAACAGTCTAATCAGACATTTTCTTCTCTAGTAGAAGAAGCTACTAGTGGAGACAAAGGCACTAGGGAATAGATTTCCAAGCCCAAATTTTCTTTAGGTAAAATTTCACCAGGATTACCCCACCAGAGTCAACTTCATAGAGACAGAAAGAAGAGAGCTTGCCAGGGAGTAGGAGGAAGGATACAGTGGGGAGTTCATGTCTAATGGGTCCAGAATTTCAGCTGGGAAGATGAAAATGTTCTGAAGGCAGATGGTGGCAGTGGCTGCAAGACAATAGCTTAATGCATGGAACTGTACTCAAAAAATGGTTTAAATGGTAAATTTTATGTTATGTCTATTTTATCACAATAAAATAATAGACAGATAAATAAATAAATAAATAGATCCAATCCCACCAGGAGCAATTCTGGTGTTAGAATATTCCAGAATTATTATGGCAGCTGATAGAGGTTTGAGGCTGTCCTGGTCAGATGCCCTCATGTCCAGTGTGTTAAGGATTTAACACTCAGATTTTTTTTGTTTATTCCAGACACTTGGTGAGGTGGAGTGGGGGTGCAGGTATGAGCAGAGGTGTGAACCTGTGTGTGGGGTGCATGCACCCCTTTGGGATTCCATTCAGGTTAGGGAAACAGGCCTTTTCCACATGGGGAAGGTATCTTGAGGCCGAGCCTTGGCACATGCTGTGACTGACATCACCACCCAACCCCCTTGCTACCTGGGAAGTAAGTGGCCTGCAGACTAGTAGGCAAGGAGAGGTGGATGGGGGACATTGTTTTTTCACTGTGGGTGAAATCTGTTGATAGTGTTGACATCAGAGAAAAATTTCTCAATCGAATACCATAGTCATGGAAGTCGCTGGGGAGAGGATGATTAAGAGGAGGTGGTCAACTTTACCCATATCCTAGGAGTCTTTATTTCATCTTCCAAAATTCCAAATTAATTAAGATTAGAACGCTTGTACTAAACACCAGAAGTCTACATTTGTGTATTCCAAAAGAAGTTCTTCCTCTCCCCACCTCTAATTTTGTTTATGGAAGGTCACAGTAGGTCTGCACATTTGTTCAACAGGAACTCAGAACAGGAAGGTTAGGGAAGGATACACATAGAATTTGGAGTCCAGGCTCCAGAGGACTAAGGTAGGTCTTTCATGGCAAGGAATTGATTGAAATGGGGCAAAATGTATGACATAACAGTTTAGAGATCAGTGAATACAGGTAGGCAAGTTGAAGGGAGTCTTGACAGGTAAAACTGTTGTCTGGTAAGTGAACCATTTGTTTGTGACAATGTCCCATTAAGAGAGCTGTTTGCCCAGATAAATCAGTCTTTATTAATTTCCTGAAGCAAACGGTAAAGTTGCTTCTTGGCTTCGAGTCTTATCTTCCTGAGCAAGAATTTTCTGGAACAGACAGAAAGTCACATTGACACTGGTGGTCTCAATTCTCAGTCCCAAGAGTGAGCTATGTCAAGTTTTCAAGTTGCAAGGAATGGAGCCTCACTCATGTATTCCTGAGTACTGTCAGAAGAAACTGTGGTGTGAGCAACCTGGAACTCTCCCAGGAACCAAGAATGGCCACCATGGGCAGGAGGGGGCCTGAGCTGGAGAGGAGAAGGCAGTTCAGGAGCCACAGCAGCTTCCAGTCAGAGTGGGGTATTGTTTCATCATCCCCAGGAGCCCCAAACACCGCTTGAGCAGGCACTGTGTAAAAGTGGCCCCAACACCCCTGACCTGCTCATGGCCTTAGTCTCCAATGCTGGTCCTCAACTGCCTCTCACACTGCACCATGTCACCCCACCTCCTTGGTTTCTCATCTCTTGCTTTCTTTTCCTGTTCAAGGCCTCATTTTGCCCACTGCCCTTGACTTTGACATCTGCTTCACCAGCTACTCCCAGGCCAGGCATACAGCCTCAGGTACCTGGGACTCCCACCCAGCTCCAGAGCCCTGTCCCAGGCAGCCCTCCTCAGGAGCAAGCAGACGAGACTGCATGGGACAGAGACGGCTCTGGCTGCCATGAGGAGACAATGGGAAAAGAGGTCAATGGAAGATGAGACTCTAAGAGGCGGCAAAAAACTGGAGCGATGGCACAATCAGTAAATCTGCTAGGGTGGGGGGTGGGCGGCGGGGAGAAGTGTCCAGGATGGCTTCCAATTTCTGGCTTGCTTGAGTGTTTGTGGGAAACAGAAGGAGGAGAAGGTGGGGGTGTTATGACTGTCTCTACTCTTACCAACTTTGAGAGAACTGTGGACCATCCAAGGGAAGAGATCTGATCTGGGGGCCACTTCCTTCCCAGATAGCAAGGGGGTTGGGTGGTGATGTCAGTCACAGCATGTGCCTAGATTTTGGTCCATTGCCTAATTTCGTTCCTGGACTTTATGTTTGGAAATGTATGTCTGAGCAGACACCCACACCCAGGTCCTTATCAGAATCCATCAATGTCCTTCCTTGTGTGATCTGGCAAGGGAAGGGTCAGCTGGTCAGTTGTGTTTTCACCTTTAATGGCACCCGCTGGACTCAGCCCAACTCTACAGCCTGGGGGAGAAATAAAAATCTGGGGTTCAAGCTGGGGTAGAAGGCTCAGGATATAAGGAAAGTTGAAGCTGGGAGTGTGGATGAAATTCCCAGGAAACTCTGGGATTTAAGAGGTGGGTGGATGCGGGAGAGCCTGCTGGTGAGAGGGAGAAGGAGTTCCAGGCATGCAGGAGGGGAACCAAAGCAAGCAATGTCATTTGAAATCAAGGAAGGAAAGCATGTGTGTGTGTGTGTGTGTGTGAGAGAGAGAGAGACAGAGAGAGACAGAATGAAAAAGCAAACGGGACTAACAGCAGGTAAGTCTGGGTAAAGGATATATGGGGATCTGATGTACTATTCTTCAACGTTTTTATAAGCTCAAGATTATTTTCAAATGAAAATTAAAACAAAACAAAGGTGCAAGAGAAAGACAGTCAATGGCATAGAAGGGCCAAGTAAGATGAAGACTGAAGGGTATACATTGGATGTGCTGAGAAACGGTCTTTGGTGATCTTGGTATGGGACCCGTACACAGGAGGGAGGGGATGGAAGCCAGACACAGGGCTGGACAGTGAAATGGGCAGAGAGGGAATGAGAGGGTGAGCTAAGGCTATTTAATGGGAGGATAGGAGGTGGTAGCCAAGGGATGACCCTCCACGTCACCCCCAGAAAGAAGCCTTCTAAGGCTCCTCTGCTCCCCAACACCAGGCTCAAGATGGGCTCTTCAGTGCTGGACAGTAGACACATGGAGGGATAGACAAGTATATCTGCCTCAGGGGCTGAGTGTGTCTGAAGAGTCCTGAGACTGCAGGCTCCTGGGCAGTGAGGGGCAGAGGGGTGGGAGCTTTGTCACCATCTGGATCACCATGGGAAGAGGCTGGCCTCCCATCCCTCAGCCTCATTCCACACACCATGGCCCCCTGCCCGCAACCCTCTTCAGACTCAGAACCAGCCCAAGATGCCCCAGGCTCTCCTGTTTCCTCCTCATCCCCTGCCTTTCCACAGGTTCACGCGGGAGGCGGCCCAGGACTGTGAGCTGCTGGGGCAGCGCATCCCCGCGGGTGCTGTGCTGGAGACGGCGGTGGGTGCCCTGCACCATGACCCTGTGCACTGGCCCAGTCCCGAGACCTTTGACCCTGAAAGGTAGGCACCGCCCCCATTCAATGGCCTTGAGGGATGTGAGTGTATGGAGTTGAGATTCAACCAAGGAGAGGGCAGCCAAGGACACAGAGCAAAGTCGTCCCCAGACAGTCAAAACTGATGACAATTCAAGTAAATGTCTGCAAGGCACCATTTCCAAAGGAAATAATACCATTTTCAAAAGCTCCCAACTGAATCCAGAGAGTTAGCATGTCAGCAGCACTGCATGCAAGGAACAGGCAGTTTCAAATGGTTGTCTTCTATTTGTTCCAGCTGGGGGACAGGATATAGGACTATATTTCAGGTATGCACTGGAAAGTAACAAAACGTTCATTTCCTTTAAAAAAAAAAGGGGGGGGGGGCAGCTATCCAAACAATAGCATCAGCTGAATTTCTCCACGAATCTAAATTCATAGTAAACCTGACTCCTCCTCCTTTCACCACCTGGATTTTGGTCCATTGCCTAATTTCATTCCTGGACTTTATGTTTGGAAATGTATGTCTGAGCAGACACCCACACCCAGGTCCTTATCAGAATCCATCGGTGTCCTTCCTTGTGTGATCTGGCAAGGGAAGGGTCAGCTGGTCAGTTGTGTTTTCACCTTTAATGGCACCCGCTGGACTCAGCCCAACTCTACAGCCTGGTCCCTGGGAAGCCATGGGCCGTGGGATCTACATAGGTAACACTCCACGGTCAGCAGCTCCTGAAGACCCAGCAGCCCAGGGCTGGCAGCAACACAGTGAAATCCAGAGGTAGTAAGAGGTGAGCTGGCTGGTACAAGAGTGAGTGTCTCAGCTTCATGGCATGGGACACATGTGGCAGGCAAATGCTGCTATCTGGTAGCAGATTCAGCAATGCTGAGGAAGGTCACACCCCCCACCCCCCGATGTCCAACACTGCAGTTCCCATGGTGCAAGTTTCCAGTGCTTGGGCCAGCAAAGCACATGTGGGGTGGGAGGTGCTGCTGGCAAGGGGTGAAACAGGGCACGGGCAGGCTGGTGAGGGGCCACGGTGCCTGGGACTCTGCCTAGGAAGACAGTAAGTAATGACTGAATCATTCTCTGGCTGAGGGGTGGTGGAGCCACAGGTCCAGGTGAGGGTTGTGACCGTCAAGTCCTGGGGCTCAGGGTGCCAGTGGGCTTCATTTAGACTCTGATTCTGGGTAGCAGTGAGCCAGCTCATTAGCGGCACACCAAATTCCCAGGGAGCAGCAAAGAGGACTGTGAGGGACAGACAGGAGGCGAGGAGGGAGTGACCACCGGCTCCCAGAGCCTTGGGGATATCAGCAGGGGTGGGCGGTTACGCCTACTTGGAGGACCATGTCTCAGATGCAGGAGTGGCTAGGCCAGAACGAGGGCTGCAGAAGGGGAGGGAGCGGGCACTCCAGGCCAGACCTGACCACATGGACCTGCAGGTTCACGGCCGAGGCCCAGCGGCAGAGGCAGCCCTTCACATACCTGCCCTTTGGGGCGGGTCCACGGAGCTGCCTCGGCGTGCGGCTGGGGCTGCTGGAGGTCAAGCTGACGCTGCTCCATGTCCTGCACAAGTTCCGGTTCCAAGCCTGCCCTGAGACCCAGGTGAGACCACACTGGCTCTGGGGCGGAGGGTGGTCACCCCAGGTCTCTGTACTGCAACTGGCCAGCTAGGGGGGTGGGCACTGGGCTCTGTGGTGAGCTCAGGTGAGCTCCTGAACCTCCCCTGGCCTCGATGCCTTGATCTGTGAAGGTGATGACGGTGATAACACCCTCAACCTCTCAATACCATGTGAGGATTCAATGGCTCACACAAGCGCTCAGACAAGCGCCTGGCCCGTCTGAACAAGCATGTGTCAGCCACTTCTGTAGCTCCTCCCTCTTCACAAAGAGCACTCAGCCCTGGTGTGCTCTACTGTGTCACGTGTCTGCCAGTGGAGGGGTTGGGGCTACAGCTTGTCCGACCAGAGCAGATCCTCTGGCTTGATCCCTGAGGCCCTTTCTGCTTGAAGGGGAAGCAGAGGGGCTTCAGCTCCATGAAGGGTTTTGCCCCCCACTCCCGTGCCATCACTCTCATGTCCCATGGCCACAGTCTGGTCCCTGTCACGTGAGGTGACACATACTGTCCCCAACAATATATGCCTTCATTCCTGGGGTCCCAGAGAGGCGTACAGATGCTACTCTCACCCATTCGGGCTCACCTGAAATAGGGTCCCGCCCACCTTCCCAGCCCAGCATCCCCCTCACACCACACACTCCTGGACCAGCGGATCAGGTCCTTGACGGTAAGTCCAGAGGGCTTCTGTCCTCACCTGTTACACTCACAATAAGTCTGCAGAGTAGGCCTTGACATTCCCATGCTGCAGATGAGGAACCCGAGCTCAGAGAGGTTAAGTAACTTGCCTGAGGTCACAGAGTGGGACCGCAGACTCTGTGAGGGCAGGGACCCAGCCTGTCACATTCACTGCCGGACCCTCCAGCACCCAGCTCCATGCCGGGCACAAGGCAGCTGCTCCCTCACCCATTCAACAGGTGTGAATGAACACATGGATGAAGAGCCAGAAAGTCAAGAAACAGGGGTTCCTGCCAGAGGGTGCTCGCTAAGAAATGGAGGTTCTCACCAGAGGGTGCTTGCTCCCAAGTCCCTCTGCTTCCTCTACACCTGGCCGCCGCTCTGCATGGTGTTTGCTGTTTCCTACACGACTCAACCTCTGCACCCCTCTTTGTGCTGGTCCTGCCACCAGAAACCCTCTGCACAGCTGCAGACCTGGACAGAAGGACACATGAGGCAGATAAAAAGGACACAGTGACAGGGAGTGACATTCTAGGTTTAGGCACTTGTGGTGCCTTGACAAACAGAGAAGTGAAATAGGCCTCTGGTCCTGGAGGAGTAAGTTTGGTTGGGGACACGAAGATTGAGACTGCAAGTGAAAATGTCCCCAAAGGTCTGGGCTAGAGACAGGGAGACAGCACAAAGCCAAACCAAGAGAACTGGAGCAGAGGGACAGGAGCAGGCATAAATGGGACTTCCTTTGGGAATTTTCTCATTTTCCCTTGATCTTGACATACAGTAAGCAGCCACACCAGTGTCGCCAAACGCTGCTGACACCTGGTACTCCCCAGCTCAAGGACCAGCCATGAGTCCCAGAGCCTACTCTGCATTCCCCAACACAACCTGCCTGCCCTCCAAGAGGGTCCCTGCTCTGCCTTGTCTGTTCAGACTGCTGCCCCCATCTGGAGTGGCATCCTCCATTTCCCAGCCTCCCGTCTAATCCCATCCTCCAAGCCCTTCTGTGGTCCCCAAGAAGGCCTGCTCACAAGGCTTCTCCCGTTCCTAGCCCACTCCAGGCAAGCTCCTCCAAGAAGTCCTCCCTGACCTTACCAGCCCCAGCTGACTTCTCCTTTTCTGAACCCCTGTGGTATTTTGAGTTTGTCTTGACCTATGATAATACCATACACACTCACTGCATAACTCACATTTTAGTTATAAGCAAATCAAATAAACTCAGGCCCTCGTTTGTACTAACCACATTTCAAATGGTTGTGCACAGGTCTAGACCATCTTGTTACATGGGCCAGTAACGCGTCCCCTGCGTGAGCCATAACCCTTGGAGGCATCTGAAAATCTCACAGGCCCCAGCAATGAAGTCCCTGGTGACACTTTGCTGGAAAAGTTCACATTAGTACTTGAGTTCATGCTGTACATACAGCTCCGGGAGAAACCCAGTGCCTTGAGTAATTCTTTGGCTTTTCCTTGAAGCCCCCTGGTCCACCATCCACTCTGCTTTTAAGTTGGACAGAGGAGAGCTTTTGGATGCCAGACCACAGCATGCACAGGCAGGGAACAGCACAAAGGCCCTCAGGAGGAGAGGGGGCTGCCCAGTGGGCACCGGGGCATGAGAGGAGGAGGGGACGGCAGGGATGGTTAGAATCGGAAGATGGGGTTTGAGGCTTTGCTCCTCACGTTCTAGCTGTGTGACCTGGGGTAGGCTACTTGGCCCTCCTGAGCCTCCACTCGTCATTCACTCAGTGAGATGCTCCCACCTCTTCCCCAGGCTCATCAGCTAGATACATGCAGGACCTGAGGTACTCCTGGCCTGTGGTATTTTGTTAGCATGGCAGGGGGGGGGTGTGAATTTTAACAGTGTGCTGCTGGGCCCAGTGCCAGTCCAGTGGGGGACAGGGGCCAGATGTGTTGGCTTTTCAAGGAAGTGGGGTCAGCTCAGGTAGTTTCTTTCTGTCTCCTAGCCTATCCCACAGCCCACAGCCAAATTTCCACAAGCCATGCTTCAGGCCCAGCTCCCAGGAGGTTTTTCTGGAGATATGGTTAAGTTTGACAGATATTTTAATTTCTTCTATTTCAGGTGCCACTGCAGCTAGAATCCAAATCTGCCCTGAGTCCAAAAGATGGTGTCTACATCAAGATTGTGTCCCGCTGACACAGAAGACTGCCAGGGGAGGGAGGGGCGTCTTGTCCCTATGATGCCTGCAAGTCAGTGTTACGAGGGCACCCACAACTTAAAAAAAAAAAAAAAACGCATGTGGAAATTCAGATTTGTAGAAAATATCACCGAAGTGATTGAAAGGGTGCCCAGCATGCAAGTACAGGAGAGATTGTTTATGTAACATTTCCTACATGCTTAATAAACATTTGTGACACTTAGTTTGGACATTCCCAAAGGGCTCTGAGTCACTTATCTCACTCTCTAAATGAAGGATTGTTGATAAATAAGCAAAAATGTAGTTTCAACAAAATGAGAGGCCGATCATGGTGGTTCATGCATATAATCCCAGGACTTTTGGGAGGCTGAGGTAGAAGGATCACTTGAGCCTAGAAGTTCAAGACCAGCCTGGGTAACATAGTGAAATCTCTTCTCTACAAAAATAAAAAAATACGCCGGGCATGGTGGCACATGCCTGTAGTCCCAGCTACTCAGGAGGCTGAGGTGGAAGGATTGCCAGAGCCCAGGTGGTCGAGGCTGTGGTGAGTATGCTGTGATCGTGTCACTGCACTCCAGCCTAGGCGACAGAGTGAGACCCCCAACTCTAAAACAAACAACAAACAAAATGTGAATGTGGGGATTTACAGAAAGTCCTGGCCTCAGGATGAAAGAAAGGTGTAGCTCAGAGGACACCCAGGTGAGCCTGTTCTGATGGCACTGGCTCAGGCATGGTAGAGTCTTAGGAAATAACAGTCATAAGAAGTTCAGCCTCAAAAGTGGTTCCAAAGCTTTGTTATGCTTTGATTCTCCTAGGTAGGCTAGCACTGACTTTATAGTAGGCTTCCACAGACAGAAAAATGATACAGGCTGACATGTACTTTTTCTTTTAAAGAGCATCATATCTTAATTTTGATCAAAGACTCAAAACACAGAGGTGGATCTTAGGAAAAGTAATTATTGTACTGCTAAGAAGTTCACATTCAGCAAAGCACTTGCAAATCAAATCCCACATCTGCCACCAGCAGCTGTGAGGTTGTGACTGCTGGTCTTTCTACCTCCCCATGCCTCAGTTTCCCCATGCCTCAGTTTCTGTAAAATGGGAAGGCTGGCCTAGATCAAAGACCCTTCCTCCTCTATGTGACATCTGAGCTGCTATAAGGGGCTGAATGTTGTATAGAGAACAACTCAGCAGGAGTCGGTGCGTGCCCTCCGTGTGACATTCACCTGCTGACAGCCATCTTTAGAAAATGGAGGTCGTTTCCGCACATTCACCACTGTGACTGCAGCCTCCACTCTCTGGTTCTCCACCACCCCCTTCAGCTCAGAGCACCTCCTGCTTTTCCCAAATCCTCCCTTGGAGGCCCCTTCTCTCACTCTCTGGCCTCCCGGGAGGGAGGAGGGCGATCTTGCCCCCCTGATGGTAGCAGGCCTCTGAGCCACTGCTGTCTCAACTGCCTGTCCTCCCAGAGGCTCAGACCCATCATATGGCCCTTGCCACACCCCTGCTGCCACCACTTGCTCTTTTTACCTGGTTCTTCAATGGTGCCAGCCATGGGGCTCAGACTCTCCTGAGAAAACCGTAGGCTCCCAGGGTGCAACTGCCTTGCCTGTCCCCCGTAGTCCCTGACCTCCCCACGGCCACAATAGAACCTCAGCCTGCAGATGGGCCCACTAACACCCTTGGCCAGCTGGGTGCATGCCCTGCAATCTGAGCTGCCCTGGGGACTTCTGGCTGCACACCCCCACCCACCAGCTCCATCTGGCTTCCCTCCCCATCCCCAGTGAGGTCTCCTAGGGCGCTGGATCACTGGACTCCAGCCCTCCTGCCGGGTGAACCCCCATCCCCAGCTCCACTCAAGTCCCCTGTCCATGTCCAACAACCGCCATCACAGAGGAAATGGCAGGGTCTGTGCTGACTGGTTCTCCATAAGACCCTCCTGCTAGATCCCGCCTGGGTTCTTGCCCTCTGGTTGTCCCATACACACCATCCGCCCTAAACCCTGCCACCTCTTTGCACCAGTCACCCTGAGAAGCGCGGTCAACTCTTTCCCGTCACAATGCCCACCCATCCCACGCTAGCAGGAACAGCTCCCTTCCACTCCCACCTGACCACCTGTCCCTGTGGACTCCATCCCTCCCCAGCACTGCCGGTCCAAGAAATTGTTCTTCCTAATTGGCTTTCCGACGGCCACTCATTGCAGTGGTCGCCACAGTTTTCGTGGCTCAGTGAACTTTTCTGGAGCATTTGATCACTTCCCACAATTTCCATGGTGCTTGCTAAGAAACAGGAGTTCCCGCCAGAGTTGCTCCCAAGCCTCCCCCACCCCTTCACCACCCCCCTTCCTCTACCACCTAGCCACTGCTATGCCGGTGTTTGCTGTTCCCTACACAATTCAACCCCTGTACCCCTCGTCTTGCTGGTCCTGCCACCAGGAACTTTCTGCACAGCTTCAGACCTGGACAGAGCACCTTCCCACCCACACTGCCAAGTGAACCATTCTCGCTTCCTGTGTCCCCAGCTCCCAGCAGCCAGATGGTTAAAAAGAACAGACGGGCTTACTAAAGCCAAGACTTTAAAAAATGGCATGCGCCAGGCTCGGTGGCTCAGCCTGTAATCCCGCGCCTTTGGGAGGCTGAGGTGAGTGGATTTCCTGAGCCCACGGGTTCGAGACCCGCCTGGGCAAGCAAGACCTCATCTCTACAATAAATCAAAAAATTAGCCGGGTGTGGTAGCGCGCGCCTGTAGTTCCAGCTACTTGGAAGGCTGAGG
>CAUYQG010281867.1:0-17521 GCA_963574415.1 Tarsius wallacei | reverse complement strand
TGGATGATTTTTGAGATGTGTTGTTGGATCCGGTTTGCTAGGATATTGTTGAGAATTTTAGCATCTATGTTCATCGGGGATATTGGCCTATAAGCCAAACAGTTTTTCAAAAGAGGCTGCCCCAATGTGCGTTTGTATTCTTAGTGTATATTTGGGCATAGGGTTTTATTTAAAGCTCCCCAGATAATTTTAATGTTCAGTCAAGTTTGAGAACCACTGTTTTAGGAACATTCCCAGAAGCCTCAACAACAGAAGCAGCAACAAATCTAGATTTTTTTATTCTACACTGTTTCTCAATAAATTCCTGAAATCTAGCCCACCAACTCTTAGCATCTCCAGACTTGGTTACCATATAGCCGCTTGTTGACACTTCTCACACGTATACCCACAGGCACATGTACAAAAGCACTGCCACCACCACTGAGTCATGATGTTGTTTTTTTTAAAGACAACATCTTGTGTTTCCTGATCTTAGCACATCTAAGGATCTCCATCTCAATATTTGATCACACCTACCCTGACTCATGGGCTTTCCTCATATTTACATAGACTTTGACGCATATACAGTGTAAATTGTCTAGTAGGTTCAAAGGACCCCTCACTCTACAATATAAAGTTGCTCTCAACCTGAAAGTTGCCTGGGGTTTGTCAGTGGGGACTGATTGGCCCTTATACAGATAGAGAAGTATCTGTTTGTATTATATTTTAGAAGGACACAGATACAAGAGCAGATAAACAATAATTGATTTTTTGAAAACAGCATTAGGTCATGCTCTGTGTGTGGCTTGGCAACCAGACCTTGTACACGTGGAAGGAGTGTCACGTGGAGACTGTGAATCCCTGAGGTTGGGGATTCAGCTCACAGAAATGCGAAGGAAGGTCAGATACTGCTCACACTCTATATAATGAAATTTTGTTTTAGTGGTTACATTTCTAAGAATCACGTTCTTGTTTTGCAACAGCTGGGGACCAATTTGTTTCCCTGAAGTGAATTAGCAAAAAAAAGGAGTACTATGCCTATACCCAGAAGAATGGGAAAATAAGAAGCAGAAGTCCCAACTCTAAGCAGTTTTTCCCCTAAGCTTTTGAGGGAGACAACAGAGACCTTTTATTACAGAGGAAATGTGGATGTTTGAGCTGGAATGGGATGCATAGACTGAACGAAATTTTATAGACCAAAGTGCAAAGCATACAATATTATTTACATTCTCATGAGCAAATTGCAAGAGGACTCGCTCTTATTGCAAAGTCATGGCACTTTCTCAGACTGAACCCAACTGCTATCCCATACCTCATTTCTCTCTCTATCTTTTCACTTACTTTGCTGTCTTGTCACACTACTCAGTCCAACTATAACTATAGATGCATGGCATTGTGACTTTTTCATGCTATTCCCTTATATTGAAATGCCTTCCCCTTCTCTTTTCATTCCCCAGTTTAATTTCTGCAATCTTTCTTCAAAACCAACTCAAAGGCTACTTCCTCCAGTAAGTCTTCCTTAATTTTTTCCAGTATTAGAAGGTGTTTCTTTTCTTTTCTTTTGTTTCTTCCATTATACTTCTGTCTACTATTATTTTATTTGGCCTCCATTTATGGTCGGTATGCTTATAAGTCCTTTCATTTGTTGCACAGTAAACTTCTTAGGAACAAAGTTCTGTTCTGTTTATTTAAAGTTTGTATTTCCATGACACCTGGACAATGTCCTGAAAATAGTAAATATTATGCTAACTTGCCCAAGGAAGAAAAAATATTGTGGCACTAGGCTAGCTATTGTAGAGAACTCTTTGGGGGGGGGGGATAAAAAGCTAAGAGAAAATGAATGACCTTGTGGCGTATGGGAATGGTTTTCTTTTATTGTTTGTTACACTCACAACCACTTATCTGTGGCCATGGGATTTCACCTATGCAACAGTTTTCCCCACCAGTCTCAATGCCAGCTCTCACTAAGATTAGCTAGTGGCTGCATGCCAACTCCTGATTTTATGGGAATAAGCTTACACTATAGCTGGACATAAGGAGAGGTGAGAAACTGCAGGAAGGGGTGATGGAGAAGGATTGAGGCAACTCCGCTTCCTCATAATCAGAGAACACAGAGGGAAAGATTGATCAAATGTGACTTAATGGGATTTAGAAGGCTTTTGTCTTGATTAATCCTTGAAGTTTACATTTCTAGAAAATAATCATTTTCTTTGCAGCAGCTGCTGCTATCCAGAAACCTGCACGTGCAATGACTCTCACATGGAGAATGGCTCGAGCCTCCTTCACCAACCCCTCCTTCCCACTCGTGGGTGAAATAACAGGCACCCAAAGATCCCATGGCCTAAATAAATTCTATTTTATTCTCAAGAGAAAAATGAAGGCAATAACCAGAAAATTTCCGCTGCATCTAGATAAGTGATCACCATAGAGAATTACAGGAGTCTGAGTAAATTATTCAGGGTGTATTTCCTTGAAGGCATGTCTTATTCTCTGCCTCTCTTGCACCTGGAGAGAGTGTTATTCATGATAGGGGTTCCATCGGATTTTGTCAAAAGTGTTGATTTATTTATTTGTTGAAAATCTACTTACTTATATATCTATAGACTTACCAACTAAATACTCCCTTTCTCCTTCGGATTTCTAAATTGCATCCACCATTCAAAGTAATTTCCCTTCATGAAAACTTCTTGCCTGATCTTTTTTTTAATCTTTTAGAATCAAGAGATCCAAGAACATGTGTGTTACATGGACATATTGTGTAGTGGTGGAATGGGTATTAGATCTCAGATGGCTCATTCCTCAGAAAGTAAACATTGCACCCAAAAGGTAATTTCTGAATCCTAACTTCCCTTCCAGTCTCCCCCCTTATCGGTGTCCTCGGTGTCTATTATTTCCATGTTTGTGGCTGTTTAGCTCCCGTATATAAGCAAGTGCATGTAGGGTTTGGTTTTCTGTTTCCGAGTTAGCTTACTTAGAACGATGTTCTCCAGTCCCATCCATGTTGCCGTAAAGGACACGATTTCATTCTTTTTTATGACTGTGTAATATCCCATGTGTGGTACATATGCCACATTTTCTTTATTCAGTCCATTGTTGATGGGCACTCAAGTTGGCTCTACGATTTTGCCATTGTGAATAGCTTGCTTGATTTTTTAAAGCACTTACAGGCAGAACCCTATAACTTGGTCCTGAATCAAGCAAATTGAATGAGGTGTTTTTTGGTTCTATTTAACCTCTCCAATACTTTATCTTCCTGTCCCATCCAAACTTTTAAACTATTGTTGTAGACCAGTGCTTCTCAAACTGGAGGATGCACTGAAATCAGCTGGAGGGTGTCAGCACCAGAATTTCTGATTCAGCAAGTCTGGTGTGTGGTATGAGCATTTTTATTTCTAAAAAGTTCCAGATGATGCTTATGCTGCTGCTCTAGGGACTTCCCTTTGGGAACCATTGACCAGGAGAACCTTGTTACAACATCCAAGTGTGTCAGCACAGCTCTTATTTCCAAATCTCTCTCTCATTTGCTTACTGATACCCACAGCACCCTGCATAGATTTCATTCCTCTTGCCACAACACATTCATGCCCTTCCAGGCTGGTTGCTATCTGTTTTGGCATTCCTGGGGCAAGTGGCCTCCTGCACTTTACTGTAGCTCGCATCAAACTCCTCTATAGCTCTGCTGTGCCTTTTTTGGTTTCCCAAACATCCATAGTGCTATTTCAGCTTGTTTGCAGTGCTGTTCCCTCTAGCTGGAATGTTCTTCCCTGCTTGATGAGTTTTTTTTTAACCTTTAAAATTCAATTTACACCCCCATCATCCCTAAGTGCTTTCTCTAACCTGCATGACTGCTTTGCCTACCCCCATTCTTCCTCTGACCCTCTCCACATTCATACATACAATTAGCTAATTTTCCTCTAGTGTTCACATGACAGGGTATCTGCTTCCGTTTCCACTTACCCCAGTATTCTGGAACTTTTCAAAAATGTCAGGCAGCTTCCTTCTACTGTGTATGAGCTTTTCAGGTACTGCAATGATGTCTTACTGATTTTTTTAGAAGGCATGGCCAAAAAGTATTAAGATAAAGTTGGATAATATCTGAGGTTTGACATGTGTTTTACTCTGCTCTCTTGAAATAAATATACTGGAAAGCGTAATCATGAGGCTAGGGGAAATGTTGAAAAACTCCCCCAATAATGCCAATGCTCATGGCTGTAAAATTGATGGCAATAACTTATGACAAAGACTGTGAAAACAGTTATGAGAAAAGCATAATGCCTTAGGTGCACTGAAAAAAATCAGGGTACTGCTTTCTGTGATGGCTCTTCATAGTGAGTAAGAAATGGCCTGCATGTGGCTGTCTGCAGATATCACCTTTCTTCTTTCACTGATAGAATTTCCACTGATGCAATTGCTCAAAGGGAGGCTTGGTACGTACTTGAAAAGAGTGTCTTTCTTTACCTTGGCTTCAGAGAACCCACCAAGAGATGATGTGCAAAGACACTAAAGGTGGGCAGATGTACAACCTTACAGGGGATGAGGCAGGGCAAGGGCAATTTGTCTCTTTAGAGGCATGAATTCCTGGGGCCCTTCAAATACACATTTAGTGAGATTAAAAAGTGGAGCCTCTCCAACTCTTTGGAAAAATCTAGCTCCTACAAGATAGCATTTTCCCTTTCAGTGTGGAAGGTGTCAAAGAACTAAGAACATGTAACAGAGGTCTAGAAATTTTCCTTCAACTTAAGGGAACTGGTCAAAAAAGGTTACATAGAGTCTTTCTGTCTTTTCATTGGGATCCTTGATGAATAAAGAGACCCCACATTGGACATACAGTTTGGCTGTGCTACTCACGGCAAGATTGGAGTGAGGAGGATTTCTGTGGAGGAGCCCGTGCCCTTGCAATGAGTTCCCTAAACCTGAAATGAGGTCAAATTCCAAAGCTCTCTGTGTAGAACAAACTTTTAATGTGTACACTTTAATTGGAAGGAAGGATCTGTGTAAAAAAGGGCCTGGGAGCAGATTTTAGATGGAGAAGAGAAAAGAACAAGAGGATATGAGTTGGGGGGGAGGAAGCACTACTTGGGGGAAAAAACTTGACAAGAGACTGTGGTTGGTTGAGGAAGATGTCATGATGTCTCCTAGGAGTACAAAGGCACCTGTGCTTCTTTCCAATTTCCTATCTGAAAACTGGCAACGATGACCCCCCGCCTGCTTCTTTGATCTGGAGATACCTGTTTTTTTACATAGAGAGGAAGACGCCTATTTTACAGCTACTACGGTTTTCTCCCTGGGAACCATTTCAATCTTCAAGTTCTGTAACTTCACAGTTCTTCAAGAGAGAAGCAAAAGAGGGAATAAATATTAAGTATGTGCCAATTCTTTTTGATTATCTGAGTTTTGGATGGTGATGAGGGTTTGTAGGAGGTTGCACAAGAATGATCCTTTAGACACCTGGGATATTAAAAGTGGTCAAGATTGTGGCCAGGTATGGTGGTTTACACTCTGCAATCCCAGCACTTTGGGAGGCCACGGCAGGAGAATTGCTTGAGCCCAGTTGTGTGAGACCAGCATTGCCAATGTAGCAAGACCTCACCTCTACCAAAAAAAAAAAAATTATCCAGGCATGATGGCATGCATCTGTAGTCCTAACTACTCAGAAGGCTGAGATGGAAGGATCACCTAAACTCAAGAGTTCAAGGCTGCAGTGAGCTGTGACTGTGCCATTGCACTCCAGCCTGGGTGACAGAGTGAGACCCCAACTCGAAAAAAAAGTCAGTGTTTCAACTCTGTTTTAATCTTCCAGCATTTTATAGATGGCTGCAAAAAAAGTATGTGACTTGCCCAAGATTACTAAGTAGTGGCTGTTCTTATGCTAGTTAGAAAGCCTCCTGAAGTCACTACCCTGAGAGATTTCCATTAGAATTTTAATCCCCATTTGTTTAGAGCATTCCAAAGTAGGATGGTTTTGTGAAATGGGGAGAGAAGACACCAATTTGGGTGATTGTTTCCAAAACCGACCTTTGCTTTTACTTTGTCACACCCTGTTCCCTTAACACCCAGACTGGACTGCTCTGGTGATGCTTAAGGAGGTGGGGTAAAGAAAGATGTCATTATACGTTTACTACCTCTGGAGATCCTGTACCTTGGGTAAAGGCATACAGAATCATCTCAGGTGTCTGGTTGATATTAGATCAGGGACATTGCTGACCCAGAATGTGTCCCATGCAAATAGAGAAAATGACTGATCTCAGTTTCTTCCCCCACCTTTGGGGCATTGGGTTGAAGCAACTTAAAGAACATATGCTTTCCAGGTAGCTCAGATTCATGTATAGCTCTCTCCCCCTCACCTTCAGGGCATCCCTGAAATCAGGGCAGCAAAGGTAGCTGTAGCCGGTGGCTATCTTGTCATGATGCACTTCTTCTCTGTCTGGTTCACCAAAACCCAGTATCATGGCTGTGTGCTCTGCCGAGTTTGCAACACCCCACTCCCTGCTTGCAAACAGCAACCTGGCTTTTCATAGCACGGCTCAGAGTGCCCACACATCTGGTTCCCACAACCTGCTTGATCTTCTCCCGGGGTGCCTTCAAAGTGATCAGAAGTAGAGTTCCTGAATTAACCACAACAATGGCTGTAACTGAGAACTGTGGCTGGTGACCATGATGGGGCTCTCTGAAGGGTCCTGGGCTCTCTGCTCAGCAGCCTGTGTAGCAGGTCAGGTCTCCTGTACCAGGGAGGAAGGGGAGGGGGCAGGACAGGTAAGACACTTTGCCATCCTTTCCCTTCTTTATCCTCATAAGTCAGTCAATTCTCCAAAATGGGAAGGAAACTTCTTAAACTAGGATTCTGCATCTGGGCCAGGGTACTGGGATATATATATTAAAAAATCAAGAGTTACCAGGTGCCTAATTTGCAACATCAGCAGGAGCTCCTTGGAAGCTCATGTTCATTGGGGTGATGCTGATAGTAGAAAAAAATTCATGGGAGAGAGGAGCTAGAGAACCCCTTCTTACCCCACAGCTACTAAGAAGATCTCTTTTCTTTGCCTGAGCACCTGGATCACTCCCAGGGCTGCCAGCTTATTTGCCTCTGACTCACAGGATGACTGTGATTAAATTTCATTATCCATTTGGTTTCCAGGTCTAGAGGTTTTTGACTTTAGGTGGGCCATAAGCTTCAGCTCCGCT
This sequence comes from Tarsius wallacei, assembly GCA_963574415.1. Classification (NCBI taxonomy): domain Eukaryota; kingdom Metazoa; phylum Chordata; class Mammalia; order Primates; family Tarsiidae; genus Tarsius; species Tarsius wallacei. Next base: position 10,360 of record CAUYQG010281867.1, on the reverse strand, counting down.
AAAGGGTTTTTGACTAATGTGCACTGCCACTGAATCACAGTAGATTTTTACACATCCATAATTACTCTTCTGAAGTAGCACATATTCACTGTTATCTCCGGGAAAGAAGAGCAGAGAGAACAACAATGTCATTTCACTCCTTCCTTCTAAGAGATGGAAGCAATTTGTGACCTAGTTTTTTGAGTATCCTGGATTCCCTTGAGGCTGAAGAAAGGGTACAGCCTTGAAAGTGAGGTTTCAATGAGAAAATAAAACCTGTCTCCACAGCCTCCCAGCCCCACCCCAACACTTGTAAGAAGCATTGCAGGGAAGGGCAGGGCTTACTCCCTGCACTAGGCCTAGTGACATACATAATAATAGAAAAAAATCGTGTATATAGGAGGTTATCATGAATCCTGTTATTATACTGATTCAATTTGTCGTGAGCTGGTCATTTTGGTTTTCAATCTGCTGTAAGTTCCTTGTTAAGAGAATGTCAACTCATGTGTCAGTTTTAAACTATGGACACCAAATTTAGGATAATAGTAAAATTGAGTTTCCAGAAGATGCACCAATCCATTTGAGATTTTGAGGTGAAACGTTAACTAGCTCCTCCTAGGTCCATGCTGCGCCAGAAATTAAACAGACAAGAAATCTGGTATCCTGATGAGTGATCATAAAAGTCCAAATGATGGAGTCTACAGTCCATAGTCACACCATTCAACATCCCCAATCCACATTTGAGTAACTGATTTTCCAAACATCTAAATGCTGCAAGGCATTTTACTCTGGGGTTCATATGCTCTTAATAACTCTTCCTCACCACACATATTCCCTCAAAAGTTAAGCTGCTTTTGTCAGTAGACATGAGAATTTTGCTGTGCAATTGGAAGAACAGGGGGAAATTCTGGTTAATAGAAAGAAGGGCAGAGACAGAAAGAGAGAGTGATTCCAGAGAGGTATCACAGCTCCTCAGTGGTGAAGCCCAAGAGCAAGCTAATGCCACATGTTCTTCACAGGACCATAGACACCAGGAACGGGAGTTCTCAAGGCCAGGAGATCCTTCAAGCCCTAAACAAATTAAATAAAAACTCTTCAAATTCATAAATGACAAAATAAGGTAGAGATATTTGTATTCTGTCTACACTAATACATATTAGCAGCTTTCCAAAGTGCTAGTGAAACAGTGGCAATGCCCCTCAAGCACATGTGTCTGTCTCTGCCCCCCTCACTCTACCCACCTTCATGTGTGATGACTAAGCTCTGACCTTTTTTCTCTTATCAAAATTCCTAACTAAGAGGCTTGGGGAGTCACACCTTACAAAGACTCATTAGCATTTTATTACCCTACTACTCTACATACTGAAGTTTGTTTTCCAACCTGATTTTGGCATAATATCACACAACAGATAAAGAAAAACATCAAAGTATTTATGACCCTGCCATCTCTTGGGGACTTGCCGACCCTCAGCACCTTGTAAGACACTTATCTATTCTCTCTGAAGTCTGCCAGGTATAGGACATGATCTACATGGAGAGTTTCTTTCCCCTTATCTCAAAAAGATATCTCCTCTACTGATTTCCTTAGAATCTACAAATTGCCAGTAAAGAATTCCTTGAATCCACCAATAACTTCAAGCCCCTCTTGGAAATGTCCTGCCTTTCCAGGCCAAACCTATATAAATCCCACATATATTGATTTAGGTTTCTTTGTAACTTCTGCCTTCCCAAAATGAATATAACCAAATTGCAATTAAATCACCCAGGAAAGCCGGGCTCGGTGGCTCAGCCTGTAATCCCGCGCCTTGGGAGGCTGAGGTGAGTGGATTGCCTGAGCCCGTGGGATCGAGACCCACCTGGGCAACTTGGTGAGACCTCATCTCTACAATAAATCAAAAAAAAAAAATAGCCGGGTGTGGTAGCGCACGCCTGTAGTTCCATCTACTTGGAAGGCTGAGGCGGAAGGATCACTGGAGCCTAGCAGGTCGAAGCTGCGGTGGCCGGGAGCGGCCAATGCACTCCAGTCTGGGCGACAGAGTGAGACTCCAACTCAAAAAAAAAAAAAAATCACTCAGGACACATGGTCTCAAGACTTCTTGGGGCTGCATCCCAGACCTGATCACTCACATTTGGCTCAGAATAAATCCCTTTAAGCATATTTGGCTGAACTCAGATTTTTTACCTCATCAGAGGGTGGTGGTAGCTGTGTGTGGACCAATGTGGCATACTCACCACTCTTTCTCTATTTAGAGTAATGAGCAACTTCTTGTTTTTATAACCCCTATTCTAACAGGAGCAATAAATAAGTTGGGCCCACATCTCTGAGTCAGGACCCTTCACATTCATGTTGAGTTGACTATGGGATAAAAGATACATATATTTTTATGAAACCAAAATATGTATGGTCTGAACTAAAAAAACAGCACCATGACTCTCAAAAATCCTAAGGAATTGCATACAAGTGAGTAGGGTGAAAGTAGGGATAAAATGGAATTGCGTGGTCAACTAATTATTTCCACTTAAGGATGGTCTCACTACTCCCTCTCCAAATCAAACCTGTTCAGTGTTGGTAAAGTGAATTTGATCTGAGTTGCTATGGGAACAGAGAAAAGAGTTCCTGGAAATGTGATAATAATTGCTGTCATCTAAAAGGGCAGCAGCTTTCTACTTCAATATCCTCCCATATGTCTGCATTAAGTTGGCATTAGCAAATGGGTGTCAAAAGTTATTCGCATGCAAATTGCTAAGAGGATAACTTGCAGTGTTGGGTGTTGCTCTACTGAACTGGTTTGCTAAAGGAAAAAAAATTTATTGTTGTTCTGGATTTGAATTCTTCCTGCATGGTATGGCTTGCCTGCCTGGGAGAGGATTCAAATATTGACTCTTACCAGACACAAATCTCGGAATCCATGTAAATCAAGCTGGGAGCTGCACATTTGCATGTGGCCAGAGTTTCTTAAATTTGACAAACACCTGACAGACACTGGAAACTTCATGGGCATTTTACCTGATGAAACACTTGCATTCTGGAGAAAGTAAAGGGGAAATCGGGTGCTCATGATTTCAAGGTTCAAAGAACCAATAGTATTAGAATCACAAACTTGAAAGATAGTTTTAGGAAATTCATTGGTCCCTTGCAACTCAAAATATGATCCACGCACCAGCAGCGTTGGTATAATCTGGGAGGTTGCCGCAGACTGAATCAGAATCAGAATCTACACTTGAACAAGATCTCTGGTTGATTTGTTGGCACATTGAAGTTGGAGAAGCACTTGTCTGGTATGCTTTCAGATACAAGAGGTGTCTGAGAACTCCTGGCATGAGCTTAGTATTTCCTATTTCTACTATCCCATTCCTGTGTTGACCTTTCTAGGTGGATTAATCATCACACTGTTCCCTGAACGCAATTCATTAATTCTCAGTTCTGTGCTTGTATCCATCATTTGTTTCTGATATCTGCTGCTGCATAACAAATCACCCAAAAACTTAGTGGCATAGCACAAGAAGAGTTTTATTATCTCTCATAATTTTACGAATTGACTGGGTCTTTAGCTGGGCATTTCTGCTCTACATGGCATCTTCTGGAGTTGTAGTTATCCATTGACTTGATTGGTGGGAACAGTTAAGATGGATCATTCATATGCTTTGGCAGGGTTGGTGAGCGGGCTGAGTTTATCTGGGATGTTGGCAAAGCTGAGTCAACCTCTGTCTCTCTCTCTCTCTCTCTCTCTCTCTCTCTCTCTCTCTCACTCTTGCTCTCTTTCTCACTGCCTCTCTGCCTCTCTCTCTTTTCTTTTCTCTTGGCCTCTTTTGATGTTTATTTCAACAAGGTAGATTTTTACATGACAGTTCAGGGCACCCCAAAAGCAAAGTTGTCACACCTTCTTACAGTTTAAGTCCTAATCAGGCACAGTGTTACTGGTATCATATTTTGTTGGTTAAAGTAAGTCACAAAGGAAGCCCAGAGACTATCAATCATAGGATTCTCAAAAGGCCCTCTGGGAATACCCACTGCCCTTCTTTATCTCTTATCTGCTTTAAAACTAGGGGTCGTTAGTCTAGAAATCTATGAGTGGGTTTCAAATGAGTTTACCAATACTTAGAAATTGTATTATTCATTTACTCTGAATCTTAATGCACGCTTTTCTGGAGAAAGTATCCCTAGCTTTCATCAGATTCTCAAAGGAAAGATCTATGACCTAAAGAGGATTGTAACACAGGAATGAATGGACCACACCCAATTCTATATATCAGTTGTTCAATGTATAGATGTTGATGTAGGTTTTTGAGGGATACATAGTATGTGTTTATAGTGAATCTCACTAATTCATTTTGAAATTCTACTAAGACAAGAGTCATATATCTTATTTATGTCAAGAATCTTTAGTTATTATTACAGTCTTTTAAATAATAGGTGTAGTTGGGCACAGTGGCTCACACCTGTAATCCCAGCACTTTGGGAAGACAAGAGGATCTCTTGAGTCCAGGAGTTCAAGACTAGCCTGGGCAACATTGCAAAATCCTGTCTCTACAAAAAACAAACAAACAAAGCATTAGCTGGGCATGGTAGTATCTAATTCCAGCTACTTGGGAGGCTGAGGCATGAGGATCCCTTGAGACCAGGAGTTCAAAGCTACAGTGAGCTATAATTGTGCTGCTGTACTCCAGCCTGGGCAACAGAATAAGACCTTGACTGTTTAAAAAATAATAATAATTACATAATAGATGATTCATAAGACATATAGACCAACTTCTTATGAAGGGCTTATCTGGGTCTTGATGTAAGAAGAACATAGATGCAATAAACATGACTATCATTTTTCTTATCATATAGTGTGTCACCCCTTTCAGGGTTAAAAGTCTTATTTATTGCACTTGATACTCATCTAATTTGAGTCTACGAGGTCAGTGGAACAGATGTTATCATACTATTTTGCACTAAGGAAACTGAAGTTTGCACAATCTTTCTCAAAGATTTAAAGCTAGTTAGAGAAGTAACCAGGCCTGAAGTCCAATTCTCCTGATTTTTACTCTCGCAGGACACGTAGCCTGAGCCTCTGTGATGAGGGGGAGTGAGCACAAGCAAGACAGATGTGAAAAACCAGAAGAGTAAAAGGAATAAGAATCCAAACTTTGGCATGCATCAGAATTACTTGGAGGGCTTGTTAAACCAAAAATTTTCAGCCCACCAAGAGAGCTTTCGATTCAGTATATAGGGACAGACAGATAATTTGCATATCCAGTAAATTCCTAGGTAATGCTAATGCTGTTGGTCTGGTCTGGGGACCATATCTTGAGAGCCCCTGGTCTAATCTACAGCCACTTATGATGATATAAGTTTCCCTGAGCCTACTGCTTCTATTAACATTCTATTAATTGATGTCCAGAATATGGTGTGGCTCATTTCTGATCTGTATTTTTTATACCCAAAAGACAGTAGTTAGAAATCTCTCCCTCATCCCAAATGAACACACGCAAACATATTATCCTCCACTCTGAAATGAAGGAGAGAATCCTGACAGTCAGTTGCCGCATCAGTCTTTCACTTTCATTGCCCTTGGAAACCTGCAATAGGAGAGTCGAGAAGAAAGGTCAATATGGGAAAAGTTAATAAAGTGGATCTTCTAGAATGGAGAAGTGTGTGTATGTGTCATTCATTTGCATCTCACAGGGAATGGTTGACTGTATCACAATTTGAGAATTATGTTCATCAGGCTATTTGGATCTTATTAATAATGAAATGGAATATATCAAGAACTAATTTTTAAAAAATCCTCCATTCAGACGTATTTACTTGCCTGGAAGCTATTTTATCACCAATTTTGCAGAAGTGGGTCCTCTTTATTTCTTAATAAGTATATTTAGTTGATCTCTTGCCATCCTTCCAGAACAAGGGATTGAACAACCCCATATTTAAATTTTTAAAAATTTCCCCCAAAGACTTATCTGAGGCTGGTGAACTGATAGATGCTTCATGAATGAAAAGGAGGAAGTGAAATGTTTTCAGCGACATGACATTCTGGAACTTTCCTTTTCAGCCTTAAGGTCATCTCGCAGTGCACACAGCATACTTTGGGGGCAATTATAGTCCATTGCCCCTTTAAGGGCTCAGACTGTCATGAGATTGTTGAAAGCATTTATCATTTGCATCTGGAAAGGTTAATGTATTCTTCCCAAATATAAGCTCCTGTTTATGCAAAAGCATGTCTCTCCTATTTGCCCTGCCAGAGCTCTGGTCCAAGCTGGTGTCTGAAAATTGATGGTCTCAGGTAGATATTAAAGGATATCTAGGGCAGAACACGCTCTTGTTAATGCAATAGGGAGGAGTCATATGTAGTCAAACTCATCTGGAAGTGAATTGGTCTTTATCAAATAGAACATTTAGATTCCTATTAAATGTTCCTGCGTGGCTAGGGGAATGGCAGTTCTTCCAGATAATTATGCAGGCAAGGACTCTTCACCCTTTTATGTAGGGCATCCAAGAGTGAAGACGACAGCCAGACTTGTATGATTGCTTGTTAACAGAACTGCCAGCCAGTTCAGGATGATTTGTGGACCTTTTCCAACACACTAGCTGGGAACGAATATATATCAAGGGTCCAGAAATAGGGAGAGGAGAGGGGGGAAAAAGTACTTTTGAGATGAGAAAACTGAGGCATGGTGGAAAAGATATGATTTCAAGGTATCACAGTTACTGTTTAAGATACAGCCAAATTCTCACAATTTCCAGCAATGCCTCCAACAAAAAGAATTTGAGAATGTAGCCATTTTAGGGCATGTAGTCAAATACACTCACTTGACAAAGTAGGAAACTAAGGTTTATGGAGATTAATTCACAACACCCAAGACATATAGCTAGTTAGAAATAGAGTCCAGACAAGCCCTAGTGTCTTGACTCCTTGTTCACACCTCTCTTTCTCTGGACTTGAAAAAATTGCCAGGTGAAAAATTATTCCTAGTCATGAGAAAGATAATTTCACAATTTCTTTTTCATTGTGTGACTTGAAGTGCTGGGTAAATTCTTTGCCCCAGATATCTGTCCTAATGCTTATTAGTTCATCATTGGAGTTTTACTCTTTGGGTCTCAAGGCCTTTTGTTCTCATGTTCCTCTGGGAACATATGCCAAACCTCTGGGAGACCTAAGTCTCAACAGCTTTTACTTTATATCTTTGCTAATCATCAACTGAGAGCAAGATCCAGCAGGAACCAAACTGGCACCACTAAAGAGGCCCAATAAGGCAACTCCCTTAGGTCCCCTCCCACTGTGGGAGTTTTTCTGTCTTCTCAATAAATCTTGCTTTCTCACTCTCCAAAAAAAAAAAAAAGAGGCCCAATAAAATTCAGAAAAAAAATTAATGGAGCCAAAACAGACCCATCAAAGTCTCTAGTTTTCTTCTCTTTATGTTCTTCTCTGTGCTAGATCGTAGGCCTTGGAAAAGCCTAGACTTCCTCAATAAACAATTTGACTTCCCTTGACTTCATCTGCTTATGATATGAGATGCTTGACCACAGAGCAGAGTTTTTGTGGAAACTGAGTCATATGTCTCTGGTACAAGTCCAGGAACTTCACAGGATGTGAGAGCCCTTGAGCAGGGCATACAGTAGATACCACTCTACCTCCACGTATTCACACCTATCCAAAGGTATGAACTGGTTTTAATTATTATCAGGGAAATCAAAATAAAACACTTGACACTAAAGGGCAATATGAGGAGCCAGTATGGAAAAAGAAGGATAGTCCTTTCCTAGGGGAGGTAAAGAATCCATCTACAGGTAGGATCAGGGTTTGGGTGACACTTTCCCCTTTCTGGTTAAGTACCCACTCGTTCTGCGCCTTGAGATGATGGAGTAAAGACAATGGCAGGTAATAAAATAAGCACAGGAAGGCAGAGTTGGCTTCAAGTTCAGCCTCCAACTAGCTAGCTGGGTGACGTTCCCTATGAATGTCCTTCAGCTAAGACTTACAAGTGCTTACTGTATCAGAGCTATTGTTCTTTGTACTATTGCCCAAATCTACCACTATCTGTTTCTTCATGTGTAAAATGGGAATCATTTATCACTTTATTAATACTTTATAGGACTATCTGGGGATTAAATATGATAGCATGTAAGGTCCTGATAACATGTAACGTAGGCATGCAATAGGTAATAATTATTATTTTGGTGGCATGTTATTTCATCCTTCAATGTAAAATGTGAGTCCTGCCTAGACCATGAGCTTGTTAAAAATCAGAGCCAGTGTCTTAATCATTTTTGTTTTTCAACTCCTGTCAGATTAACTTATATATATCAAACTCTTTATCTGTGTTTCTGGAAATAAATTAGTAGTTGAAGATTAATATATAGTTTGGTGATAGAAAAATGTATAATTTCTCAACTCAAAGAAGTAACTCAGAGCATGAAAAAAGCAAAGTGTGTGTGTTTGTCTGTGTGTGTGTGTGTCTGTGTGTGTGTGTGTGTGTGTGTGTGTGTGTGATGAGAGATAAGAAAACTATAGAGGATTTTGTGGAATCTCCACTAAATTTTCTCCCATTCCCAAGCTGAACATTTAGTTTGCAGAGACAGTAAGTCATTAAATAATTCTTTCTAGATCATTGCAGACTACTTTCCATTCAATTTTTCCACATGTGATTAACAAATCTGAAAGCACAAATTGAGGATTTCAACGAGATTGAACTCACTTTCTGATTCCTTCAGTACTTGATGACATCGTTTCTCAAAATGGGACTCCATCCTCCTTGTTTCCCATCATCTGACTCTCTGACTCTTGCCTTGTGTAATGAAGCCACGCAGGAAAACACCGGTGAATTTTCACATGCAGAACGCATTTGATTCCTTCCTGTTTGGATCATTTTCTCAGCACCCAGTTCATTTCTGGAAGCACATCAGTTCCAGGATGTGCGAGACCCTGGGACAGAGTATTCTCTCTCATCGTCTGCTAATGAGATAAGTGCAGCAAGTTAAGAGGCAGCCACATGAATAACAACAAGCACTCTAGCATGGGTTTCCTCTAATTTACCAGTCTGTGTTCTTGCTAATCTGAGAGGGATTTCTGCGATAAAGCAAGGCCTCATTCCTTTTCCTCCTTCCCCGAATTCTAGCCTTCTAAGGAATGAAATCTATCACTTTTCCTCCTCTACTGGGACTGTACCACTAATTAAAACACTGTGGACTAATGTGGCCATCTGGATCCCATCTGTTGTTCTTCCAAACAGAGACACAGAGGGCAGTGCATGAGGCAGAGTTAATCACTAGCCTTCATCCCTGGCACTTTGCACCTTAGTGAGAAGGTCAGAGACCAAGAGGGTCCTATTGAATGTCACTTTTGGGGCAATGGGAGCACTCTTTCTGGTATTTTTGCAAGTAATCAATGAATGCTAAGTTTTTGCAATGGATTTAATTCCATGTAGAGCCTATGGCTGGTATAGAAACAATATATGACACAGAGTCTAGGAGAGAGAGGGAGAGAGAGAAGGGAAAGGGAGCTTAAAATCTACATGAAGTAGAGGATCCACGTGCGTTTATTTCTATGCCTCCAATAGCACCTTGTAGGATATCCGGTAGCGAGAGTGACCAGAACATCTATCACATACCGGTGCTTTCATAGAGTCCTTTAAGCCTTGTATAACCTAATCAGGCCTTGACTATCTCCAAATTCTCCAGTTTGTTGAATTTATCTTGTCTTTTAACATTTAAGTAAAAATTGACTTGCGTGTACACTTTATGTACATCAGGAAACTCAGAGACTTTCTCAATATCACTAAGAATTCTTGGGGTGCTCACATTTCTTCTAGCCTTTCCTGGTTCTGAGTTCTTTTTTCCAAATAATTTACTTGATATTGTCTTGGATTTTATCATGAAAATTAGCAAACAGATGCAAAAGATAAGAGTGTAATCAATCATGTACTCAGCTTCAACAATGGTCAATTTTAGCTAAATTTTTAAATCAATATTCCCCACTTCCTATCCTAACTGGATAATTTAAATAAAAATCTCAGACATAACATCTTCCCCAGAAATAATATTATTTCAATCATAAAAAGTCAATGTATATGGTTAATAGACAATAAGGTGACCCCATGATTTCCATTTTCTGGTGTTCATATCTTTGTGAAATCCCCTCCTCTTGAGTGTAGGCAAGACATGTGACTTACTTTTCACTGATAGCACACAGCAAAAGTGACAAAATGAACATTATTGTGATATATGATTAAATCACATAAGACTGTAATATCTATCTGTGGGGGGCCAGCCCCCACGTGGAGATTCAGGGTGTCCCTGGAAAGGTGTGGTGGCGTCGGCGATTATTCCTGGGGAATAAAAGGATTAGACTCCTGTCTAGTGCAGGAGCCGATTCTGCAGGAGAGATAGACATAGAGA
>CAUYQG010281862.1:0-24036 GCA_963574415.1 Tarsius wallacei | reverse complement strand
ACACATTCCTGATTATTCTAAGATATAGAGTAAAATTAACCACAATTTAATGATTAAATGTACTCACCATGTAGTGTAAGCACAGAGGAAACATGACTGAGTTTGATGGGAAGATGAGGTGGTTAAGAATACAAAATGGAGCCAGGCTTGGTGGCTCAGCCTATAATTCTGCACTTTGGGAGGCTGAGACGAGTGGATTGCCTGAGCCCACGGGTTCGAGACCCTCCTGGACAACTAGATGAGACCTCATCTCTACAATAAATCAAAAAATTAGCTGGGCGTGGTAGTGCGTGCTTGTAGTTTCAGTTACTTGGAAGGCTGAGGCAGAAGGATCGCCAGAGCCCAGCAGGTCAAGGCTGCAGTGGCCAGGAGCAGCCACTGCACTCCAGTCTGGGTGACAGAGTGAGACTTCAACTCAAAAAAAAAAAAAAGAACACAAAAGGGAAGACATATGGACCTATTTCTTGAGCTTCCAACTCACCTTGCTATCAGGTCTTACTGGAAAGCTCCATACAGATTTGTCCCTGACATTTTATGCACATGTTCAAAATAAAATGTATCATCTTCTTTCACTCTAATCTTCCCCCAATTTCATATTTTGATTCCCTCATTGATTCATTCAACAAGTATTTATTGTAAAGTTACTAGGTACTGGGTAATTTTCTTTAAAAAAAAAATTAGACTCAGAGAGTACATGTGCATGTTTGCTACATAGGTATATTGCATAATAGTGGGGATTCGGCTTCTAGTGTACCCATCACCCAACTATTAAAAATTGAATCCAATGAATAATTTATCAACCCTCACTCCCTTCATCCCAGACTCCTGTCTTTTGGAGTCCTCAGTGTCTATTATTTCCAACTTTATGTCCATATGTATTCATTGTTTAGCTTTCCCTTGTGAGTGAGAACATGGTATCTTTGATTTCCTGCTTTTGAGTTACTTCATTTAGAATAATGTCCTCTAGTTCCATCCACATTACTGCAAAAAGGACAGTTTCATTCTTTTTTTATGGCTGCATATTATTTCACAGTATATATACCACATTTTTTAATACTACCAACCATCACCGGATACTAAGTTTGGTTCCATTATTTGTTATTGTGAATAATACTGTGATAAACATATGCTTGCAGGTGTATTTTTTATGTAATGATTTATTTTCCTGTGGATAGATACCTAGTAGTGGGATTGATGGGTTGAATGGTAGTTTTATTTTTCATTCTTTGAGATATCTCCATACTGTTTTTCATAGAGGTTGAATTAATTTATGTTTCCACCAACGATGCATAAACATTCCCTTTTGTCTACATTCACTTCAACGTCAGTTGTTTCTTGACTTTTTAAATAATAGCCATTCTGATCAGTATAAGATAATATTTCAGTGTGGTTTCCGTTTGTATTGGTGATGCTGAGCACTTTTAAAAGTGTTTGCTGGCTTCTTGTATTTCTTCTTATGAGAAGTGTCTATTTGTGTTCTTTGCCCAATTATAGGTAGTTTTCTAAGTGAGACGATAGGCTAAACAAAAAATATTTCTCCCTGATAGATTTAAATTTTTTTTTAATTTTAAAGATCTGGGGTTCAAATCAGGGTTAGGTATACAAATGTTCATTATGCAGGTACCCTTGTCTATGTGGTGTGCCCTCCCAACCCTTGCAGATTCCCACTACTGCCAATCCTTTTCTTATTGTATTACAATAATTGTTCAAGATCTGCTTATGAGTGAGAACATGTGATACTCAGTTCTTTGTTTCTGTGATAGAACACTCAGTATTATAGACTCTAAGTCCATCCAAGTTGCTGCAAAGTTTATAATTTTGTCCTTCTTTATGACTGTATAATATTGCATCATATATATGTACCACTTTTTTTTAATTCAGTCCTCTTTTGATGGACAGCACAGTTAGTTCAATATTTTTGCTATTGTGAATAACGTCGTAATAAACATGCATGTGTAGTTCTTTTTTTCACAGAGTGATTTGAGTTCCTCCGGGTATATTCCCAGGGGATTGCTGGGTCATATGGGGGGTCAATTTTTAGATCTTTTAGGAATCGCCACACTGTTTACCACAGAGGCTGTACTAGTTTACACTCCCACCAACAGTGTAGAAGTGTTCCCCTTTTGCCACATCCTCTCCAGCATCTGTTGTGTTTTGAGTTATTGATGATGAGCATCCTGACTGGTATCTCAGTGTGGTTTCATTTTGCATTTCTTTGATGACTAGTGAGGCTGAGTATTTTTTCATGTATCTGGTGGCTGCTCGCATGTCTTCTTCTTTTGAGAAATATCTATTCATATCTTTTGCCCACTTTGTAATGGAGCTGTTTTTTTGTTTGTTTGTTTGTTTTCTTTTTGGCATGATTGAGTTCCTTGTAGATCCTAGCTGTTAGGCCTTTGTCAGATATACAATTGGTAAATATTTTTTCCCCAGTCTGTGGGCTGTCTCCCCACTCTCTCAATGGTTTCTTTGGCTTTGCAGAGCTTGTCAGTTTGATGAAGATTACTTTTGAACTAATAAGTAGAAAATTCTAAAAGTAAAAAGTCATATAATAGAATACTGAATTGAGAAAAATACAAAGAAAAAATTAAGCAAGCAAACTCTGCTAGTAAGGAATGAAAATTTAGCCACCTTGGAAAACAGTGTTGCATTCCTTTCTAATTTGAATGTTCATATATTCTATGACTCAGAAACTCTATTCTGAAGTATATGCTTCCCAAAGTAATTTCATATGTGACAAAGCATATATAAAAGATTGTTAAAAAGTCCCATTATTCATAATAGAAAAAATCTAAAGAAAAAACCAAGTATGTATTAATATATATTAGAGTACTTGTAGGTACATTCTAAGCAGAAAAATAAAGCAGTGTTTGCTGATGAGAAGTAGACATTTTAACAGTCACTTTGAAAAACAATTTGCTGGTATCTTTTAAGTGGATTATTCACATATCTTATAATTGAGTAATTCTACACTAAAGTTTATACCCTGGATAAATTATTTTATATGTTTACCAAAATAAATGTAAAAAATTCAGGTTATTTTTGTTCATATTAACAAAAACTTGGAAAAATCTAAGGGCAAAAGAATAAAGTAAATACAGTCACAAAGAAATACTATATAACCATGGAAATCAATAGATTTTAATTAATCTTGGAAAAAAAATTTTTTTTAATGTTATGTGACTTCCACTTCTAGCTATAATAGCTATGATAAGTTAGCTTGTAACAGACTAGGAAAGCCAGCTAAAATCAAATAAATTATGTTTGAAGCATTGGTGAACTGTTGAGATTGCTAGGATTTGAGGGGCTAAGATTCTAGACAGAACAGAATTTTACTGAGGTGAGCACAACATTCTCCATGCTCTTTTCCCTTCATAAATCATGTGCTTATTTTTGGAGGAGGACAAGAGGCTGACAAGCCGAGTAGATCCCAGTTGCTCCGAGGCAGTAAAGACTATAGGGCATTTAGTATTCTGTGTTCTGGGAGGCAAATATTGGAGTAAGGCAGTCAACAAGAGTGGCTTGATTCTAGTAGAAAATATCTGATAAGGCAGTCAACAAGAGCGGCTAAGATTCTAGTAGAAAATAAGGTACATATTGGCAAGACTGGCATCACAATGGTTTTCCCCTTATGGCATATTTTGAATGCTAACTAAACAATGTGAAAGGCTCAGAAACTAAGCAGAAATTTGCTGGAAAGCAAAGTAGTTTTTAGATGTTTCATATTGCTAAGGAGACAAAAATCATTGTTCATGATATGCCAATGAGAAAAATCCTGGTAAACACAAAACACTCATGTGGAATCTGAAAGAGCTTCCCTTTAGAAGTAGGAGCAAATCTGTGGTAGAGAGAACCGTCAAAAGATGGCCTTTTGGCCCCAAATTAGATAAGTTTCTGATTAGATTCAGATGCTATGCCTCTACTCTAAGCGCATGCCAAGGGTAGAGTAAATCCTCCATAAAGGAAAATCATGTCATCCAGAGTCTCTATAATATTCAGTGTATGGAATTTAGTAAAAAATTGTCCCTCATACTGAATGTATTAGTCAGCTGTATCTACAGTATGCTGCAAAACAAGCAGCCATAACATTTCAGAAGCATAGAACAAAGAGTTTCTACATTTTTTCTTGCACATCTGCAAGTTGGCTGTGTGGTTCTGCCTAAGATTCTGTGTCTGCAGTTCAGCTGGGGTGGTTCTGCTTTAGGTTGCCTGTCTGAACATCAGTAGGGTAGTGTTCCTCTGTCTGTATTGTTTTGTAACCCAGGCTGAATGGACAGCAGCTACTCAAACTAAGTTATTCTTTGGTAATGACAGAAGCACAAGTGAGAAAAATCAATCATGTAAACACATTTCAAAATTTTTTTCATGTCAGGCTATGTGTGGTGGCATATGCCTGTTGTCCTATCTATTCAGGAGGCTGAGGCAGAGATTGAAAATTTAACCACCTAAAAAAATAGTGTTGCTTGAATCCAGGAGTTCTGGGATATAGTGCACTATGCTGATCAGGTGTCTGCCCTAACTTCAGCATCTATAGGTTGACCTCCCAGAGTGAGGGAGCACTAAGTTGCCTGAGAAGGGGTGAAACAGTCCAGGTCAGAAACAGAGAAGGTCAAAAGTCTTCTGCTCATCGGCAGTGGAAATGGGAAATGTTTTTATAAATAGCCTTAGCACTCAAGCCTGAGCAACATAGCAAGACCTCCTCTCTTATGGGAAAAAAAGAAGCCATATCACCTAAACATTCATTCACCAAAGCTGCCTGGCAAAGTCCAAAGTGGTGAAGGAGTTGGCAAGTACTCTCCATTATCAATGAGACCATAGGACCTATGTGGAAAATTAATGCAACTACATGGCAGGGGTTAGAGAGACGGGAAAAATGAAACCTGGATTTAGCCTGTCATAGTTTATTTTCTGGGTAATAATTATGCATGTCACTCCCACATGTAAAATATCCTTATACTCACATTAAGGCTTAGAAATTTTTCCAATTTTGTAATAATGTACATCTAGATGTGTTTATTCCAGAAATCCAAGAATTTATATCATTTTAAAAGATCAGTGCATTTTATTTATAAAATTAACACAACAGAGGAGAAAAAGCACATGATCTCTAAAGATGTGATTAAATTAATTCATAAAATGTAATATACATTTATAATAAAAAGTCAGTGAACTAGGTATAGAAGGAAATTTCTAAATCTGTTAAATGGTAGCTACAAAAACCCTGCAGCAAACATCATACTGAATGGTGTAATTTTTAAAACTCTTCCTTTGAGATCATAACTAATACAAAGATGCTTATTGTTATAACTTTTATTCATCATTGTCCTAGTGAGCTGGTGGGATAAATTGAGGGGAAGAGTTGAACATAAAGGTAGAAAAAGATGTAATATTGTCTGTATTCACATATTACACACATGTGCATATAAAAATCCTAAAGAATCTTCAAGCTATTATATTTGATAGTTGAATTTAGCAAGATTGCTGAATAGTTGGCCAGTAAAAATAATTATATTTTTAATTGCAAGTACATACAAATAGATAATAAAACAAAAAGAAGATATTCTACAAATAACATAAACTATTTCAAATATCCAGAAACAAAGATGTGTAAACCCACTATGCAAATAGAACCTAAATACATTTTTTTAATGACATATATAGGTTGAACAACTCAGGATTAAGATATCAATTTTTACCAACCTGATCTATGGATTCCATATAATTTTATTGAGATTGTTAGATTACAGCAGGCCATATATGTGTGTGCCTATGTGTAAACAGACACATTGATTCTAAACTTACATAAAAATGCAATTCAATCATATGAAGAACAAAGCTAGAAGATATATTTTCAACATCAAGAGATAGTCATTGACACTGCATTGGACCAAAGTCACCCACTTATAGCAAAGGAGGTATGGCATTGTGCACCTGGCTATTGTATCTCCTGGTCCTTTTTTTTTTTTGAGTTGGAGTCTCACTCTGTCGCCCAGACTGGAGTGCAGTGGCCGCTCCCAGCCACCGCACATTGCAGCCTCAACCTGCTGGGCTCAGGCGATCCTTCCACCTCAGCCTTCCAAGTAGCTGGAACTGCAGGCACGCACTACCATGCCCAGCTAATTTTTTGATTTATTGTAGATATGAGATCTCGCCAAGTTGCCCAGGCGGGTCTCGAACCCATGGGCCCAGTCAATCCTCTGGCCTTCGCTTCCCAAAGTGCTGGGATTAAAGGCATGAGCCACCATGCCAAGTCATATCTTCTGGTTCTAATGCATGCTGCACTATTCAGAAGCTACCAGCATGATGAGTGATGGAATGACCATTTGAGGTGCAATTGAGATACCAGCAAGAACATAATTCCTTCTGAGGGTGGGGCATCTTCCTCCAGGATGAAATATGCATCCCAGGTCAGTTCCCAAGGAGTAAAAGTATGTGGCCCAGGTTACCTTCCTTCTCAGGAACCAACTTGGAGATATGTACTCTTTGTTTCTGTTAACTCTAGACTCTATGGTCCAAAGGTCACGGTAAAATTCCCATTGAATTTACAGCTTTGGCTGCTGTTTGACCATATTGTGCACTCTTGCCAAGAGATCCATAGACAAGAAAGAGAGTCAACAAATTGGCAGAGGATCCTAGTTAAGAGAAAGATTAGGATTGCTGTTGGATAAGGGGTCTGTGAAAAGAGTGTCTGGCACTTAGTGATTCACTTGAGAAACTCTTGGTATTTCCCTGCTTAATTTCACTGGTGAATGCACAAGTATAGCTGTTTTGGCTTGAGAAGGACGTGGTGACCAGAAGCACACTTGAGAGCTCAAGATCAGTGTAATGGGGAAACTACAGTTCATCCTAATAGCATTCCTTTTGTAAGGTTCACCAGGAAAGGATACCAACCAATTGGAGAAGCCATTCACAGAGAGGATAAACATACCATAAGAAACAAGTGTATTTATGTAGCAAGGGTCAACCTACACTGTGTTTGATATTGTGTCCTCTAGCTCTGGTCTTCTGGACAAGATACTCCTACCACCAGCTGCCAGGAAAGTATACTGCTGAGTGCTTACAGCTGTGAACTTCCCTGGACTTTGTTCTTCTGAAGGGAGCTACCTCATCTGTGATTAAGACTCCTCTCCAAGTCATGATCCTGTGCCTGTGCCTCACCTTGTGATAATTCTGAAGTTTCATTACAGGTCCAGCCTGTGAAATCAGCTCTGGTCTGTGTATCATTGTACCCAGTCTTGCTTTCTTCATTTCTCAGTAGGATTTGTTCCCAACTATACTGTCCAATAAACCACTCAAATTTCCATCTGAGTCTGTTTCTGTGGTTCCTGTCCTAAGACAGTTTTCTATTTAGTTTCAGGTATACACATCTAAGGCAAGGACAGTTTCGTTTCCTATTGCATCTTTGTTACATTGTATCTCTAATATTATAGGCACATCTACTATAGAGTTTTCTTTGCACATTGCTATATTCAATCTAAAATTACTGACTAAATCAAGAATTGTTTCTCCTATTAGTTGGTCATCTTCTTGAGAGCAAGACTACATCTAAAATTGTTTTACATTCCTATATATTCTATAATAACCATTCAGAGGAGGCTCTACATAAATTTGCCTTGTTCTTTAAAAGGAAGAACGTGCTCTTACATGACAAAAGCTAAGTTAATCTATTCATTTATATTGAAAAGCACTTTCTTTGTTTGCCTAATAGCAATTGCTTGTCATTTTTTTCAGGAACTTTAGATCAGTACCTTTGATCTACTAACTGTCATGGATGGGTGAACAGTAATCTGATGTGGTTTGCCATTTTCTTATTTTAAATTATTTTGACATAGATGCAAGGAAATTGCCAATCTTGTGTTAAGAGATACCAAACATTAAACGGATAAATGTTCAGAGGAGATAATGATAGATAATATTGAAAATTAGCTCTTACCGGAGTCATCACCAGGTTTGAGCTCTCCAGCGTCAGAAGTTCTAAATTGGTCTAGTACTTCTGTAGCGATGCGAACAAGGACAGTTTGAGGGAAACATCAGGGAGCCCTGATTCTATTAACTGTAATCACCGCGGTGTTTCTGCTCTCCAGTACAACACATTTTCAATGTAGCAATAAACGCTGAAGCACATTTCATTAATTCGTGATTCCCCCTAAACAGCAATGTGTTTAGCTGCAGATCAGTGTGTGACTTTATCAAAGAAATGGAAGCAAGGGAAGTACAATGAAACAAACCACTCGGTCATCTGCTGGGAAGGCTGCTCTTTGCTGAGAGATGCTTTGGACCAGGGTGATTGTAATTAGCCCAGTCAAAGGTCTGCTCTGCTGAGGGTCATGGATCCCCATGAGAAATCCTTTGGAGAACTGAGGTTAAGCCAGACCCTGCTGCATTCTGCCAGCTGCGGTTTCTCTCTGGAGGCACTATGCAGTCAATCTATCTGAGCTTAAGTCAGGAACTTGAAATTCTAATCACCACCCTGATACCAGTTTGCAATATGTCTTTGTGCAGGCCACTTACTGCTTCTGGTGTGCTCTAGCAGTTTCTCAGCCGGAACTTGGGACAAGGGACAGGAGCCTCTAACTATGACTATTCTGAGAATTGGCAGAACACTTGTACGTCTGCTGATGAACGGTAAGGTAGCCTTGTAGAAATTCAACAGAGTAGAGCATTTTCATTTGCAGTTACCTGTGGGATAAACACAGTTCTCCCCACAGTTATTATGTGTAAAGGAATTAGTCCAAGACGAAGAGAGATGATATGAACTGTATTTGACATGGAATTGTGATTTTATTATTATTGGCTGCCACCAAATATGTACTCTCATGCCAATGTTATAGGCTCATTCGGAACTTAGACACGCATATTTAGATGGCTCTGTTCAGTGTCTGCATGCATGAGGGGCTAGCACCATAATAAGAAAATTAAGGGCGGTCTGTAGCTCTTGGAAGATTCAGCTCTGCATAAAAATGAGTGCCCGGTTGACAGATATTTCCCATTTGCCCCTCAAGATTCATTTTCTACTTTTCCATGCATCTACTGGTGAGGCTGATTTTGAGGTACAGATAATATCAAAGGCCTTCCTTTCCTCTGGCTTGCTCTGAATTCTGGCAATGGGGAACACATGAGTTTAGAATAAGAAAGAAGGCCGGGCTCGGTGGCTCAGCCTGTAATCCCAGCGCTTTGGGAGGCTGAGGTGAGTGGATTGCCTCAGCCCGCGGGTTTGAGACCCGCCGGCCAACTTGGTCGAGACCTCATCTCTACAATAAATCAAAAATTAGCTGGGTGCGGTAGCATGCACCTGTAGTTCCAGCTACTTGGAAGGCTGAGGCGGAAGGATCAACAGAGCCCAGCAGGTCGAGGCTGCGATGGCTGGGAGCGTGCCACTGCACTCCAGTCTGGGTGGCGGAGTGAGACTCCAACTCAAAAAATAAAAAAGAATAAGAAAGAAGAATGAGGTCAGGGTATTATTTCTTCTCCAGTTCCTTCTCTGTAAGATTCCCTTTGGACTAGTTGTGAGCCTCGCGAGGAGGTAACTACTCTTCACGATGTGGCCTGCTCTACATGGCTGCTTCTTTCCTTCTTTCTGGTAACTGCTCCTTCTTTTTCAATGCTTTAAGACTAAATATACTTTAAAAACCTTTATGACATCTCTATGATACCTTTGTGAACAATCCCTTTAGCAAATGTCATTCTATTATCTTGGTTTGATGTGCCTCCTGCTTCCTGCTCTGATTAACATAGCTCTATCTCTTTCCCCATCGTCTGTCATCAGGTTCTACCTTTCTTAACTTTTTGTATGATATGGTGACTGTCCCATGGTGCCCTTGTGTCTCTGCCCTCAGGAAATTAGCACAGCATTTCTCTGGTGCCACCTAATAGAAATATAATTTGAGCCACCGATGCAAGCCACATCAGCAGTTTTGAATTTTCTAGTAGCCACGTTGAAAAAAAATTAAGAAGAAATAGATACAATTAATTTTCATAATAGGCCGGGCTCGGTGGCTCAGCCTGTAATCCCAGCGCTTTGGGAGGCCGAGGTGAGTGGATTGCCTGAGCTCAAGGGTTCGAGACCCGCCTGGGCAACTTGGCGAGACCTCATCTCTACAATAAATGAAAACTTAGCAGGGCGTGGTAGCACACGCCTATAGTTCCAGCTACTTGGAAGGCTGAGGCGGGAGGATCGCTGGAGCCCAGCAGGTGGAGGCTGCAGTGGCCCGGAGCAGCCACTGCACTCCAGTCTGAGTGACAGAGTGAGACTCCAACTCAAAAAAAAGAAAAAGAAAATATTCATAATGCATTCAATTTAACTCAATATATCTGGGTACTATGCTAAACTCTTTACAAATATTATTTTTAGTTAATTTTACAATAACCTTATGAGGGTTATCTTACAGTATTCCAGAATTGAGAGAAGTTTATTCCTTTATTTATTTGCTTATAAATAAGTTTCATTTAGCCCTACTGTAGAGCAGGCATTATTTTGGGCTCTTTGGTACTCAATAAGCAAATATCTGCATTTATGGTTATGATATTGTAGTGGGAGCAGAACAGATAGTAAATAAGCTAAATAACTAGCACATATAGAATAGTAGATAGTAGAAAATTGTTAGGTCAAAAAATAAAGAAAGGAAGGGGATGAAAAGAGTATGGCAGGAATTAAAGTTTTATACATATTTGTCAGGCCATCAACTATGAAAGAGACTTTTGAGTAATGCCCTTAAAATCCTTGTCATGTAGATAACTGGAGGAAGCAAAGTTTAAATAAATCATTCCAATCAGCAAGTGCAAAGACTCTGAGAAAGGAGTGTGCATGTGGTGTCCAAGAAATAGCAGTACACACAGTATGGCTAGAATAAGTAGAGTCAGCACAGAACAGCATAGCAGAGGGCAAGATCAGAGGTATAAGAAGGGAGTAGGGGTCAGGTGTGTAAGTCATATAAGGATTTTTAAGTCACAACAAATACTTTTGCTTTTACTCTGAGTGAAATGGGAAGACTTTAGCAAATTTTGAGCAAAGGCATGGCATGGTCTGACTTCGGTTTTAAATAAAATCACCCTGTTGGTTGGAGAAAATATGCAAAGTTAGTAAAGGGAAAGGCAGAGGGATTGGTCAAGAGTTATGGTGGCAATTGAGGCAAGCATTTGAGGTAGAGGCGGTTGGTCTGGGGTAGGTGGATTGCCATGGAGAGAATAACAAGAGACTGGATGATGAATTTATTTAATAGATGTGGAAGAATAGGAACAGTTGAAGGTGACTCTGAGTTTAAGATAATTGTTTTGTTTACAATGCTAATAAACAAGAGAGCTAGAGTTTAACTGACTCTAAAATTCAAGCTTTCAATTTTGGCTAATAAATCTTTGGTTTTCTTCTCAGTTGCAGATGTCTGGGGGCACCCAAATAATGCACTCTGATATGTTTTGATGGCAATTATGAAGGTTTTACTAAATTCTAAGATTAAAATATATTGTGTTCTGGCTTTAAAGTAACTAAGTATATAGGCAAATTTCTGATAAAAGCATAGAATCATGTCATAAGATCTTCATTTTAGTCCTGGCTATAGCTGCATGACATTCTTAGTTAACCCATCTAAACTTTTTATACTTACAACTCCTCATGTCTATATTGTAGATAAATATTATATTTTCCCAAGAATAAGATTTTCTTTAAAAAATAAAAATAAAAATAAATCAGGATATGAGTGAAAAACTGAAAGTATTGGATTACCCAGTCTCCACAAGAGATAAATGGGAATACCACTAACTTCTGGATGATAGTCATCTGGCAAGATGAAGGTCATTTTGATCAAGATAGCCTGTTTTTTCAGGAACAATGTGGGGTGATGAACACACTAATTAGCTAGATTTGTTCAATCCACAGTGTGTACATGAACTGAAGCATCATGTTTACCCCACAAATATATACAACTATTATGTGTCAGTAAAAGTATAATAACAAAAGAGAAGATAGTAATATGGAAATATGTTTGTGAAAGTTTCCGACTTTTACATTTGGGTGACTAATTCAAATCCACAGTTTATCACTGCCTAGTTGCCACTTTCTACCCTCAGTATAAGAATTCTAAAGGTCTGAAGGTCACCTAGCAATTCCATCCTTACCAGATAGATTTATAATTTGGTGATGTTTCAAATTGGATGTAACACATTCCATTGGCATCATAGAGAAAAGTCAATGTTTTACATACATCTGCAAAATTTTACTTTCTTTTTTTCCCCTATCCTTCTTTGGTTAAACATATATAAAATTTTGAGTAGACTATATATACACAAAGAATTTGGGCTTGGTGTAAATGATAAACTAGTTACTCGATGCACTTGACACTGTTAATTTTAAGGTGTTTCAGTCACTCCACACTGTAAAAGTATAATCACTGTAGACAATAGTGATATGGTTAGCATTAACTGAAACAGTGGTTTCAGAAACACACTAATGGAATGTCAAATCTTTATAGGTGATATTATGGAAGCTTTTACTCACTGAAAAGAAATGAAAAAGTGTTTCTGGTGATAAACATTCTGTGATTGTCAAAATACATAAATAGTCAATTTATGCTCGAATTATTATGAGTAAGACTTTTAAAATACATGTAGCTTTGTCAGCACAGGGCTTTGTTGCCTATAAGTTAGCTGACTTTTTTTTAATTCTGTAATGTTGTGCAGTCACATAGAAAAGTTTTGTTTTGCTTTTGTTTTTTGCTGGGTGCAGTGGCTCAAGCCTGTAATCCCAGCACCTTAGGAGGCAGAGGTGAAAGAATTGCCTGAGCCCCAGGGTTTGAGACCAGCCTAGGCAACTTGGCAAGACCTAGTCTCTACAACAAATCAAAAAATTAGCAGGGTGTGGTAGCGTGCGCCTGTAGTTCCAGTTATTTGGAAGGCTGAGGCAGAAGCATCACCTGAGCCCAGCAGATCAAGGCTGTTATGGTTGTGAGTGTGCCACTGCACTCCAGCCTGGGTGATAGCGTGAGACTCCGACGCGTAAAAAAAGAAAAGTTTTTTTTTTTTTTTGGAGTTGGAGTCTCTGTCTCCCAGACTGGAGTGCAGTGGTACGCTTCTGGCCACCGCAGCCTTGACCTGCCGGGCTCCGGTGATCCTTCCACCTCAGCCTTCCAAGTAGCCGGAACTACAGGCGTGCGCTACCACGCCTGGCTAATTTTTTATTTATTGTAGAGATGAGGTCTCGCCTAGTTGCCCAGGAGTGTCTCGAACCCGCAGGCTCAGGCAATCCACATGTCTTGGCCTCTCAAAGTGCTGGAATTACAGGCTGAGCCACCGAGCCCAGCCAAAAAGTATTTTTTTTTAACAAAATTTGTACATTACGATATCAATTTAGATCCAATTTCTCACATAAGATAGCCACTTTAACTGGGGGACAACAGAATTCGTCTCTCAAATCCCAAAAGCCTGATAATATTTGGCAGACAGCAATGGAGGTATCTTAGGCTGGTGCAAGAGCAAAAGAATGCTTTAAAATTTTAATAAATGGGTGGTCTGTTAACTGTCATTGATATGACAGTAATGACCTGGAGAAAGAGAAAATAGCTATTTATGGAACTATGAGAAAAAACAAAAATAATACAGTATTGATATAGAGTAGATCACTTATATGAATGTCAGTACCAGAAGCACACAAATACATGATTTTACCTAGCATATCATTTTCCCAAGCACAGTGTAGTCAAAATGAAATAATGATTTCCAATATTGCACAGTGAAGGTAGCTAGATCTTATAATGTGTCTCAAAAGGTTAGGTTAAAATGGAGAATAATAGGAATGCTATGGAAGTCTTTCTGATGAAAACAATACTAGCCGGGCTTGGTGGCTCAGCCTGTACTTCCAGAGCTTTGGGAGGCTGAGGTGAGTGGATTGTCTGAGCCCGCAGATTCGAGACCCACCTGGGCAACTTGGTGAGACCTCATCTCTACTATAAATCAAAAATTAGCCAGGCATGGTAGCACGGGGCGCCTGCAGTTCCAGCTACTTGGAAGGCTGAGGCGGAAGGATCACTGGAGCCCAGCAGGTCGAGGCTGCAGTGGCCAGGAGCGGCCACTGCACTCCAGTCTGGGTGACAGAGTGAGACTCCAACTCAAAAATAAAAAAAAAAAACTTAATACTAACAGTTTGTTTGTTTATTTATTTTGAGTTGGAGTCTCACTCCATCGCCCAGGCGGGAGTGTAGTGGCATTCTCACGGCCACCCCGGTGTCAACCTGCTGGGTTCAGGTGATCCTTCTGCCTCAGTCTTCCAGGTAGCCAGAACTACAGGTGCGCGGTATCACACCTGGCTAATTTTTGGATGTATTGTAATGTTGAGTTCTTGCCAAGTTGCCCAGACTGTTCTCGAACCCTTGGGCTCAGGCAGTCCCTTCACCTCGGCCTCCCAAAGTGCTGGCATTACAGGCTTGAGTCACTGTGCCCGGCCTACAGTTCACTTTTTAAAAAAATGTCTAACAGATCCACTATTTTATTCTATATTTTTTAGAGTCTACCATGTAAGAAGTATTATATGTAGTTCTAAAGTTCCAAAACTCATTCTCAATATTTTTCTTCCACACTGTCATATTTTTTAAAATTTTAAAACATTTAATTGACAAATAACAATTGTGCATATTTAACATGAACAACATGAAGGTTTGATATATGTATACGTTGTATAATGATTACCACAATCAAATCAATTAAGACATCCATTACCACTCATGCTGTAGATTAGATTTCCCAGAATTTATTCATCTTGTAATTGAAAGTTTGCACCATTTGGCCACCATCTGTCAGTTTCTAATCTAATCATTTTTGTTTCAGCAGCAAAAATGAGTAAAAATCAAAAGGATTGATAATATTGAGTATGGGAGAGGCTGTAGAGTACCTAGAACTCTCATATACTGCTAATGGTCGGATACATAGGTACAACAACTTTGGAAATCATTAGTAGGATCAACTAAAATTAAATATGTGTATACTATGGGGAAGGAAAAAATGTGTGCATGTGTTCATCAAAAGGCATAGATAGGAATGTTCTTAGCATTCATAATAGTCCTATTGGGAAAAGAAACACATGTATATCAATAATAGAATGAATAGATGCTTTGAATTAATAGCAGAATGAATAGATAAATTGGGGTAACAGAACACTACACAGCAGTGAAATAGAATAAACCACTCCTACACATTTATTTGAATTACTCTCAAAAACAGAATATAAATGAAAGAAGCAAGACACAGAAAATTAATTTTATGTGATTTCATTTGTATGGAGCACAACAAGTAAAAATAAACTTTGTAGATAGAGGACAGAGAGTGAATTTTTGGGTAAGGCTGTAAATTGAGAAGAAGCACAAGGATTCTTTTGGGTTGCTGTAAATTTTCTACATTTGAGATCTGGAAGGTGACTGCACAGGGCTGTATTTTTGTACAAAATCATTAACTTGTGCATTTAATATTTGAATACTTTCCAAAATGAAAGTTTAGCTCAAGAAAAAAAGAAAAGAAAAAAAATTACTGAGAATAAATAAGCACAGTTTTAACAAAGATTGTTTAGTATCATAGCTATAGAATGGCTTACCAATTCTGGTAAATCATTCTCTATAATAGTTTATAGTTTCAAAGTAAGTCATAGAATCAATCACAAACGTATGGAGTTGGAAGGACACTGAGACTATCAAACTGGTCTCCTTCCTGTCACAGAAGAGGAAATGGCGGGTAAAAGGCAAAGTCCCCTGCACAAGGCCACCTAGTAAAATAGTCACTGAATTAGTACTCAATGCTGTGATTCCTTTTAACAAGAATTTCTTCTACCACCTGCTGATTCGATTTCTGTTTCTCCTCACAACAACCTTTGAAGTAGGGGTAACAGGTTCTATGACTAACCGCCAGTGCATGACCATTCAGATCCTCACTCCACAGACTGGAGCTCCCCAGGTCATGAGACTGATTCTCAGTTAGTCCACTGGGCCGCCTTCCTTCCTCCTTTCAGCTTGCCTCCTGGGATCCACTTTTCTCCCTTGCACTTCTTACCCAGGACCACCTCCAGAGGAAATTGTTAACTCAGTGTATTCTTCCTTTGCCTTGCATTAATCCCTTTTATGTCATTGGTTTTAACACTTACAGAGGAAGGGGCAGTTAGAAAGAACTAGAAGGGAAAATAAATAAGAGGAAGCAAATCAGGTTCTTGAATCTCATAGAATATTTTCTGATGGAGCCTCAGCAGAGCGCCCTTCTCTGAATATGTGTGAATGAAGAAAACAAAATTCAAAGGAATAAAGATGAAAACCATCGTACTGAAATATGTCAACAAATTAACAGAAATACAAATTTATAAGGTAGCGTAATGAGCTTTTTTAGGGCTAATATTTATTGGCAGTTCTGATAATTACCATAATTACATAGTGCCTAAATTATATTTGATATATCTGTCACAATTGTAATATGGTATGAAAATATATTTGATTTCTTTGGATGATTACATTATAGATACTGCTTATACTGCTATATATTTTTTTCCAGCTGCAAACTTGATGGAAGGAAATGTTAATCTTCTATGAAAACAGACTTTTTAAAAATTCAATTTCACTGACCAAAGTAAAGAACCCCGTTGGGGTCATTAGTTCTGGAAGGTAGTTCCTATTTATAGACGAAATTGCCTGAAATGAAAATATTCAAAGAAGATAGAGAGAAAGAGGAGGGAGGAGGGGAGGGGAAGGGAGAGGAGGGGAGGGGAGAGGAGATGAGATTAAAGCTATCAGTACTTGTAATAAAAGCCCAAAGTTTTTTTTTTTTTTTTTCTCCAGCCCTTAGCCACCTTCTCTGGAATCCCTATCAAATTGGCTTTTTTAAAAATCATGGAGGAGAGGGTGTGGATGCACATAAGGAAGTACAAAAATTGCTCAGTACTAGATGAGGGAGCAATATATTAATAAGGAGGTGTGAGGAGAGAAAAGAATGCCTTCTCTGTTTTCAGTTGAAAGAGAAAAGTGATTAACTTTTGAGAGCTAATTACGAAACAGTTAAGAACTAAACTGCATAGACTGTATTACAACATGAAATAATTTGAAATGTGCATTTTAATAAACAGAAACAAAAAGACATTGGTTTTTGTAATATTCTTACAGATTAAAAAAGTCCACCAGGCTTTATTTTCCATTTTAAGCATGGCTTGCCAAGCTCAACACACTTTGGGGAAGGACATCTTTGCCCAGGCTTTTGTGATTTGTTGCTTCTTTTCTAGCACACTTTTAGCTTTCTAAAGGCAGGGCAAGGACTTATTTATTTGACCTGACCTTTCATAACTACTCAGGCTACTAATTTTATTTGTCAAGAAGCGTCTTGGGAAATATTGTGTGACAGTGGAGATGGCAAGGAACAGTGATTGATTAGTGGCATCCTATTCTGCAAAAGTTTATATGGTGCAATTTAGTTAAACTTTGGGGACAGTAATAGAGAAGTGTCTTATGTATGAATTATATTCTAATTAATTTTAAGTAGAATTTTAGTGGAAATAAGGTAGATAATAATACCTGACTTTCAATTTTTTACTCATATTTATATTTTGGTTCTATAGCATGTTAAAAGGAGAAATGCAGTTTACTTTTGAGTATATGCATTCAGACTCAAACTTTACATTTTTCCTGTAGCGTGTCTATTTTGACTATGTCATACCCTAGTAAGGTACACTTTCTTAATAACGCATGTATCACTGCAGAAATGTAGAATATGGTTTTTAAACAACTTTTATCTTTCTGATTTATCTTTAGATATGAATAGAATGTCCACTAGAGGTCTCTCCAACCTGAATTATTTCTAATTCCTGAAATGAGATTGTATTTGTTAAATGTTAAACTCCTTGCCTGTTCATGAAAGCTGGTGAAACTTTGCTGAATTTGACATGATAGCTAGCCATGACCTTAACAGAGGAGAGTGGCACACATATTCAAACTGCTACTCCTGTGAGTCTATTTTATTTACATACAAGAATGTTCATTTCACCTCCCGTTCTACAAAGTTCATTTGACAAGTTTTCACGCTTTTGAGTGAGGATGGAAAACATAAAAGCCTTTTAAAGAGAGTGACCACATGCTGTCATGATTTTGTAGCTTGCAGGAAACTCTAGTAGGCTATCAACTGGAAATAATTATTATGATAGCCAATTTTCAGCGCTACTTTTACCAAACCACAGAAAATATATAAAGATTTCAATTCAAAGGAATGACTTTCATGTGCAGACTCTAGAGACAACTTCTTGATCTTCTGATGTATTTCCTTTTTTCATTATGTCAAATAAATTTCAGGAAGCTTGTCTTATGTGCAATGTGCATATAGAGACTTGTTACAGTGTGTAATTTTAACATAATGAGTTGCGTGTATGTGTCCCTGCATGCATAGATAAAGCAATTCTGACATTGCTTCAACAAATACATAAATTAGCCTTTACTATTTGAGTCTTAAAACATAAAATTAAAATGCTAGCAAGGTTTAATAACCCTATAACCTTTCTTTGGCTTTTATTCTCACATCCTGGTTAAAAACAAGTTTGAGCTGGTGACCAATGGCAGGGTGTTTTATTGAGAGCATTTTAAATGAGCTGGGCTACTGCCCCCATATTGGATGGAGGTCACCCAATTTGTGAACTAATCTTTGGAAGTTACATGAGTTCTCTGATGTGGCCCAAAGAAACCTGAGCCAAATGAAGGGGGGGAAAAAAGGATTATCAACAAAGTGCAGTGATCCATAAGGTTAAATTGAAAATGGGCTTAGAGAAGAGAAAATACCAAATAAATCTATTGCCTTTTAACTCATCGTTATTTTTTCTTTTCAAAATCAAAGTCTACAGAATTTAGTCATAAGAATATTTCAAGTAAGAAGGCATTTTTGCCCATTTAAACTAGATTATTAGATTTTTTTCTATTGAGTTGTTTAAGCTCTTTATATATTCTGGTTTTTAATCCCTGTCAGATGCATAGTTTGCACATATCTTCTCCAATTCTGTGGAAGTATTGGCTCCTCCCCTACCTTTTTGCAATAGTTTGATTATGATTGGCATTAGTGTTTGGTAAAATTCAGCAGTGCAGTCATGGAGTACTGGGCTTTTCTTTGGTGGGAGACTTTTTTATTAAAGCTTTGATCTTGTTGGATTTCTTCATGCTTGCAAGTAAAGAGCCATTACAGAACCTATCCTAACTAAATACAACAATAAGCAATGGAAAGGGTTTGTTCTATTACTGAATCAGTTTGCACTAATAATAAAGTTTTGTGGATGAAATAATCTTACGATATCAACTGTTTGTGCTATGGGAATCCTAAAGCTCTGGTGTCTTGCTGCTAGATTACTATAGCAATAACATCAGCCCGGATAAGAGTTCTAAACTTAAATTCCAAACCACTGTAAGCAAAATATATGGTTTGGAAACTTCTCTATGATAATCAAAGTCAAAGGAAGACTCCCCCAAGGTGGGATTGGAAACATTAAAACTCTCATGTCCTCCTATAAGCAAAAGGATCCTATGTCCGTACAATGTAAAAAAACAATAACTTGAGATGGCATGTTTTCTTTCCAGATAGAATTCAAATTAATTATACATGTCAATAATTATTTCAAAAAAGAAATTTCATAAAATTAACAAGTGGAAAAAGCAGGCCATACTACTGATTTTTTTTATTATTATTTTTACTGACAATAAGAAAACCACTTTACATCATGCTCTCAGATACACATAAATAACTGGCACAATATTCATCCTTACTCTGCACTATTTACTGTTACTTTACTTTGTTTTTATATTAATTATTTTAATGCTGGTGTTACCCACTAAATTGATTTTCTAACCTACTAATTGGTCATAAGCCACATTTTTAAAACTCTTTAATGAAAGAATAATGTATAGAAAGAATCTATTTTTGTAAACATAAATTCTCATAGGAAAAGGCATGAAGATCACATATTGAAATATAAACATCTGTTCTCTTTGTGTAATGAATTTTTTATTCTCTCTCTCTCTCTCTCTCTCTCTCTCTCTCTCTCTCTCGCTTGTTCGCTCTCAAACTGTATATGCTTGTTTTTCTTCAGGAAATTAGATCTCTTGGGTAATTGGTAAAATGAATGACATTCCATCCAAGAAATGTTTTAAAATCTTTCAAATTATCTGAACGTCCTCATTCTCAATATCCAATAGCATCCCCTGCTATCAATAGGTTTAGCCAGTTTATTTTCTACCAGCAAACATAGTAGCAGCTCTACTTTCTTGCTTTCTAACTCAGAATAACTCAAACAGATTAAGAAAAAAGAAAGACAGGAAGAAAGAAGGGAAGGAAGGGAGGGAAGGAGGAGTAACTTTTATATGCCTGCTCAAAGTTTATATATATACATTTTTTTTAACCCAAGGGGCATGTGTGTGTGTGTGTGTGTCTGTGTATGTGTGTGTGTAGGTAGGTAGGTAGTTGGTAGGTAGGGTTAGGCTCTAGAGCTCATTATTATGATTGCCTAGAGACTGGATTGGATTTAAAAAATCCTAATTGAGCCAGTTATTTCATTAGGCCTGTGAATTTGAGAAATTCACATCCTGCTTTTCCATGTCTCATTTTCCCTGTTTGTATAATAAATTGTCTGTGCTAAGATTTACTTTACACTTCTATATCCAAGAGCTGTGTTGGCTCAGGAAGAATTACCTGGATAATTTGTTTCTCATTTGCAGGTATATATATATTTGAATTATTGATAGATAAAAATACATATTTCCTTCCCTGCACCACATTCCTACACAGGAAACATGCTGGGAACTGATTGCCTCTATTATGAGGTAGATTTAGCTCAGTGGCTAAATTAGATCAAATGACACTTTTTGTACAAACATATATAACATTTCTTTCACTATCTTGATTACTTGACTACTCAAATTTATAGACCCATAGAATTAAAGGAAAATCTACCAAAATGTAGATAACAATGTTGCACTGCTCCCATGGGAACATATTTAAACAGTCTGTGTAATCTAGAGTTATTATCTAATTTTTAGTGTTAAAAGTCATTATAAATTTTACTTAATAAAAGGTAACACAAGGGGCTTTGAAAAGCTTTACTCATACTCTTTGAGATGCTAAAGATCATCTAACTTCCATTCAAGTAGGTCACTACTGGTACTGACAGTAAGTGCTCTAGGTAAGCATTCTCTCTGGGAACAGATTATAAGAATTCCATGTGTGTAAGATTAATTGATGATTTTGAATTTATAAGTGGATGCTTGAGAAATGGCAACAGGCAGGTCAGATTCACCTCCAAGGAAGTTTTCTTTGGCTCTTGAATGTTTACTTTTTTTATATGAAATTTTATTTTATGATAGAGATGTATGGTACAAGTAAGGATTAACTATACAAGTAGGCTGCATGCAGATGAAGTTTGGGTCTCCAACCAGCCCTCACTCTCTCTGCTATGGGACTAGGTACCCTTTGCGTTATTATGTGCCCTCCCCACCCTCTCCACCAGCAGTGCCCAGCAACTGCTGATCCCTCCCTTTTACTAATATGATTAGTGTTCAGGTCCCACTTATGAGTGAGAACATTTGGTATTCAAGTCTCTGTTTCTGTGAAAGATCACTAATTATGATGGTCTCCAACTCCAACCAATTTGCTGTGAATTCCACGATTTTGTTCTTCTTTATGACTGTGTAGTCCTCTATCATGTATATGTAACACATTTTCTTTATCCAGTTCACTTTTGATGGACAGGAGGGTTGGTTCCATGTTTTTGCTATTGTGAATAGTATAGAAATAAACATGTGTGTGCAGGTCTTGTTGATAGAATGATTTGCTTTTACAGGTATATTCCCAGAAGAAGAGTATCTGAATCGTATGGAAGGCCTATTTGTAGTTTTGTTAGGAATTGTCACATTACTTTCCATAGAGAGTGAACTAGCTTGCACTCCCACCGATGTTGTTAAAATGTCCTCTTTTCTCTTTACCCGTGCCAGCATCTGTTGTTTTTTGATATATTAATGATTACCAGCCTTACTGGAGTTAGGCAGTATCTTATTGTAGTTTTGATTTGCACTTCTCTGATGATTAGTGAGGTTGAGCATTTTTTTTTCATGTATCTGTTGGCTGCTTGTATGTCTTCTTTTGAAAAGCTTATATTCATGTCCTTTGCCCACTTTTTAATAGAATTTTTTGCTTTTCCTTTCACTTCATTTGAACTCCTTGTAGATTCTGGATGTTAGGCCTTTGTGAGATACGTAATTTGCAAATATTTTTCCTATTCTGTGAGTAGTTTCTTTACTGTCATGATTTTTTGTCTTCGTTTTTGTTTTTGCTGTACAAAAGCTTTTCAGTTTGATGAAGTCCCACTTATCTATCATAGCTGTTATGGCATTCACTTTTGGAGACTTGGTCAAGAATTCATTGCCTACCCCAATGTGCATAGGGTGTTTCCTATGTTTTCTTCTGGCATTCTTATAGTTTGAGGTATTATGTTTAGATCTTTGATCCATTTAGAGTAGGTTTTTGTATATGGTGATAGATAGGGGTCCAGTTTCATTTTTCTGCATGTGGTCAGCCAGTTTTCCCAGCACCACTTGCTAAATATGGTCTTCTTCCCCAAGTGGTTGTTATTGGTAACTTTTTCAAAGATGAGTTGGTTGAGAGACTGAGTATTTGTATTCAGAATCTCTGTCTCCTTCCATTGGTCTTTGTGCCTATTCTTGTACAAATACCAGGCTGTTTTGGTTACTGTAGCCTTGTAGTAAAGTTTAAAGTCTGGAAGTGTGATATCTTCTGCTTTGTTCCTTTTGCTGAGGATTGTTTTGGCTATTCGTACTCTTGCTTGTTTCCATATGAATTTCTGTATTGTCATTTCCAGGTCTGAGAAAAATAATATTGGTAGCTTGATGAGTATTACGTTGAATCTGTACATTGCCTTGGGTATGCAAATACTCTAGAAAACCTAAAGGAAATGGAGGACTTTCTGACATCACACAACCTTCCAAGGTTGTAACAAGAAGAAATTGAAACTGTAAGCAAACCAATAACAATTCAGGAAATTGACTCAATCATTAAAAAGAACCTGGGACCAGATGGCTTCCCAGCTGAAGACATGCAAGGAGGAGCCGATACCAATCTTACTGAAAGCAATCCAGGTGATCAAGAAAGATGGAATTCTCCCTAACTCATTTTATGAAGCCAACATCACGCTGATACCCAAACCAAGTAAAGATCCAACAATGAAAGAGAGTTACAGGCCAATCTCCTTGATGATTCTAAACAAGATTCTAGCCAATTGGCTCCAACAACACACCTCAAGGATCATCCACTATGACCAGGTAAATTTCATTCCCGGAATGCTGGACTGGTTCAACATTCGCAAGACCATAAACGTAATTCAGCACATCAACAGATGTAAAATCAAGAACCACATGACTATATCATTAGATGCAGAAAAAGCATTCAACAAAATCCAACATCGCTTCTTAGAAACGCTTGAGCACCTAGACATAGAAGCAGCATCCCTCAAGACAGTAAGAACCATTTATGATAAACCCACAGGCAACATTTTGCTCAATGGACAGAAGTGGAAGCATTCCCTCAAGAACGGGAAAAAGACAAGGATGCCCACTCTCACCCCTCCTGTTCAACATGGCTCTGGATGTCCTAGCCAGAGCAATCTGGCAAGAGAAGGAAATCAGGGGTATTCAAATAGGAAAAGAGGAAGTTAAGCTATCTCTCTTGGATGACGATATGATTATATACCTTGAAAACCCAAGGAAATCTGTCAAAAGCCTCCCCATACTGAATAATCAACTCTGGTAAAGTATTAGTGTAAATTTGTTTAAACTTTATTTTATTTTAGAGTTGTGGGGTACAAGTGAGAATTTGCTACATAAGTACGCAGGTGAGCCGGGCTTGGTGGCTCAGCCTGTAATCCCGCGCCTTTGGGAGGCTGAGGTGAGTGGATTGCCTGAGCCCGCAGGTTCGAGACCCGCCTGGGCAAGTGAGACCTCATCTCTACAATAAATCAAAAAATTAGCCGGGGGTGGTAGCGCGCGCCTG
>CAUYQG010281859.1:0-10022 GCA_963574415.1 Tarsius wallacei | reverse complement strand
GAGGCGGCAATGGTTCCAGGACCACAGTGGCGTTGAAGGTGTCTGGCCGCAGCAGTGACGGCGACGTGTGTCTGGATCGTGGCGGTGAGCCGGGCTGAGCTGCTCGTGGCGGCAGGGCGGGGCGAGCCACTCGCGGATGTGGCGGCGGGGCGGAACCGGCCGAGCAGCGGCGGCGGGGTGTGGGGGGGAGGGGGGGCGAGCCACCGTCCCACTGTGATGATCAGTGGCGGCGGCGGCGGCTTCTACTGCCGGTCTGCTGTGATGTCTCTGCGGTGTCAGTGGCCGAGTTCCATGTGGGGAGCAGGCTCCCAGGGAGAGAGTCCGAGTCTTTCTGTGTCCTCTTCTGCGGAGGTCTCACAGACCACACTGCCCGGTCGCCATCTTGGCGGAAGTCCCGCTTTAAAATCTTTTGGCTGCGTCATTTGATGTCAATTTTTATATTACTTTTTATAGAGAGAGAATCACAAGGTAATTTAGTGTTTGCTTTGTCATGGTTAATTAAACTTTTTAAATATTATTCATACTTTGAGAAGTTTCTTTCAACTTCTCAACCTGCTACTTTTAGGACACAGATAAAAATCACTGGCAGTGTCAGGTAAATGTTTAGAACTGTTGCGAAATTTTGGAATTCCTTTATCAAGTTTATTTCATATATCATATATAAGTTGTGAGATTTGGAAGAATATTCCACAGACTAGCTTTTGTATATAATTTTTTCTTCTTCACTCCTGGTGTTGAGGACATTAGCACATGGTCTTATCAGGACACAAAGCAGAGTGAGGCCACATGGTGAGTGGTAGAAGTAGCCCTGGAAGTTATTCCTACACGAGGACAGCCATCAATAACCCGGCTCTACAAGGAAATCACTATAAGCCATATGCACTTATTCTATTAAAGTCAAACTAAGTGTATCTCCAATTTGATGTGCCCTTCGCTGGACCCATAAAATTCTTATGGTCATTTCCCTGCCACCTGATATGATAGAAAGCATCAGATTTAGGGGATATATTGGGAAGAGATTCCACCTTTTCTGATTGCAGTTAAAACATCTTACTTTTGAAAACTGAACAAAAACACATGACCATGTGCACACAGTGCTAGAGTCCCTTCCTGGGTCGTGGAAGGGGGCCTGTGTCCAAGAGAGATGCCCTCAAGCTTCAGTCTCAAAAGCTTCTTGGAAGCTCTGCCTCTGGGCTCAGGGAAGGGCAAGATACGACTTGGCATCCCATTCAGAGGGAAGAAAGAGACTGTCAAAGCCTTTGGGTTATTCTCTGTGTCTCAGTGCTCTGTATTTTCCATTCCACATGATACAAAAATAGACTTTCATCATGTTCTAGCACACAGGTGAAGAGCATTTATACTTTTGGCAGGCCCTGAAATATGATGCAATCAATATTTGTTAACTGATTAAACTGGATGAATAATTGGACAGCTAATGAGGAGATATGTTTAATTAGGAGAGGCTGTTGGTGATCACTAATCACTCATTTTACAGATATAAAAGCCAGGAAGAGGAATGAGTGGATGAAGGTGACAGTGAATGACAGAGGTGAGGCCCACAACCAAGGTGTACTAGTACACACTGACTTCGCATGACTGCAGAATTTAAAGTTGCATCACAAGTCAATGCACAGAATGAGTAGAGATGCAAATATCTAGAAGCACCAGTGGAGTTTACACTGAAAATGCACTGCAAAATGTTGTACTGAGTGCTTTATATATATATACCTACCTTGGGTAATCACTATTCTCTTTTCTCCAGTCTGTGGGACACATGCCCTGGGCTGAACCACAATACCCACTCCTAGGATGGCCACCTGCTGGCCATGTTTGCTCCCCTTGGGCTCTGCTGAGAATGGGTCATATAAATCCTGGATAGGTCATGAGGGCTGTGGATTAGAGGGCTGAACTGATAGACAGAAGAGCATAGGACACCCAGCACAAGAAAGGGAAAAGGGGATGGGTTCCTACCAGATGTTCTGAAGAGGGATCCAAGGACAGGCTGTGGAGTGTGTCCACTCTGCAGGGAAAGGCTCAGGTCTAAATATTAATAGAAAGCACAGGCTTCATGACTACAAAATCCTGCAGGACAGAGGTCTTGTGGAGGATGCTCAGGGGGTCAGGGTGGAGAGGCCAGCTAGCAGTGTTCCATGGGTTGAACTGTCTGCAACATGGAAGAAAAGGTAGCTATAGGTCATGAGATGGCATGAAGATGGAAGTGGTCCATCAAAGGGGACAACAGTTGGAGGTGGAGCCTTGGGGGAGGCAGACCACTGGCCTCTCATCCTGCCTCTTTGGTGCCCACGTGACCCTGCATGAAGAATCTGTTTGACCTCTCTGAGCCTCTGTGTCTTGGGCTATGAAATGTGAAAAATGATAGGACTAATCTTAAAGGGTAGTTATGAGTATTAAATGAGATATTCCATGTAAAGCGACTGGCATGTACAAATAACAGTAATGAAGGTGACTAAGGGCTACTTTGACTTTTTTAAGTACTTTTTTATAGGTAACCTTATTATTATTTATTGATTATTGTTAAAGTGATTCCTATTGTTATTACTATCATTAAACCAATTTCTATGCCTGTGAATTGGGGTGGGATGGCTTGGGCCTGCTAGCCCGGCCTGACTATTCAACTCCTCCATGTCCAAGTGTCCATGCCCTTCGGGTGTGTGTAGCCCACAAGACTCGTAGGGCATTGAGTCGAGGATGGGGCCAGTAGGAGCATCCCTTTTCTTACGGGGTCTGGGCCATAGAGCTCAGGAAATGCTTATAGCCCTATGATTCTGGGAAGGCCAGTGTAGGAGAAGGAAGCATAGAGATGAAGGCAGTCTACAGTTACTGAGTGCCTACTATGTGCCACTGAGCCAGGAAGGTTTTTGTGCATGTTATCTTCCTTAGAAAAACTATACTTTGGCATTCTTATTACCAGCACAAACAGGAAAATGGGCACTGTGAGAAGTACTTTGCTCAAGTGCAGAGCTGGTGAACACAGGACCAGGACTGAGACCCACATCCATGAGACTCTGTGGTCCATGCTGTTGCAGGAGTGGAAAGTCTACTTATTCCATTTCATGTTCAATTGCCCAAGATCATCATGGACTCAAATAGGAAGACGAATTATAAGGTGACACCTTAAAAACCCAGTTGGAATAAACTGAATCTATAGACTTATTTGGGTAGAATGAATATCTTTGTAATATTGAGACTTTCTCATCTTGAATATAGACTAGCTTTTTAGTTATTAAGATGTTATTTAGAAGATACTATGAAAAAGAAAAGAAAAATTCAAAACACATAGATGTCACAGTAACATGTACTCTTGGAAAAGGATTAGTATCCAGCGTATATAAAGGACTACTACAAATCAATACAAGCAGTTAATCCAGCAGAAAAGATGAAGAGAAGACACAAATAGGAATTTTTCATAGGTGGAAACATAAGCAGTCAAAAAGTCTAAAAGGATAAGCTCAGTCTTATGGGGTGAGTTTATTTTCTTGATTACCTTTCTTAAAAGTTTCTTGACTACCTTTAATTAAAAATGGTAATTTTTAAGAAAATGAGAATACTACCATGAGAAGCTTTTTAAATGCCCTTGGATTTCTAAATATTAAGAAATTTAATAAGACAAAGTATTCAAAAATATGAAGAACAACGAGAACACAAACAAGGTTGGTGTGCGTGCAAACTGATATAAGCACCTTGAAAAATTTTATCTTACAAATTTGAACATAAGCAAATCCTATGACCCACTGATCTGTATAAAACTTGAAGAAACTCCTGGCCATGGGTACTAAAAAAAAGCATGTAAAAGAGAATGTTTTTAGCAATCTTAAGAGTAGCTGGAATGAGAATAACCTAAATGTCCATCCTTAGGGAAATGACTAAATGAAAGTTGAATATATTCGCTATGTGGGATGCTATATTAATACAGCTGTGGGAATGAGTGACCCAAAGCTGCCACCAATATGAGATGGATGAGTGACAATGAGTCTCAGGACTTCAGGGTCAGTAAAATTAGATGATACCACTTTTATCAAACCGGAAACCAAGCAAAGCTAAGCAGTATGTCGTTTAGGAATACACGCATATGTGGAAAAATATGCAGAAATAGGCAGAAGAAGGATAAGCACAAAACTAGGAATAGTGGTTCACTCTGGGGCAGAGGCAGAGGGATACAGTCAGGAGGACCCATGGGGGGTTCTATTAGTGATGGCTTTTTCTTGTACTTGGTGGTCGAGTCAGAGGTACTGATTTTGTTAGGCTTCGTAACTCCGACATACATTATGTCTGTTTTGTTGTCTCTATCAAACATTATATAATCTAAGCAGTCATATCTTCCAAGTAGCTTCTGATCCACGATGACACTTTTCATAAATATTTACCAAATCAGGAAAAAAATGTTAAATACTGTGAAAGCCTTCTGGAGGAGGGAGTCCTTCGTGTGACTTGAGAATTGTCTGGCTGCACATGCGCACTGGCCGGTGCGTGGGACCAGCTGGAGACTCGCTGGGGTCGGCAATGTGTCTGGACAACATCCTTTGATCCCTTTTTTCCGTTTCTCTGCCTTACTCTTGCTGTGTTCATTTCCCTGAGTCTCAGGGCCTCTTTGTTTTAGTTGTTCCAGAATGATCTCTAAGGCTCTGTGGGCATCGGATGGTGGCAGTCACTGTGTGGGATCAAGCGGGATCCTGGGTTCCACAACCCCTTTGTTTCAGGCTCAAATTCACACCTCCGATTTGTGGGCCGTTTAACCCACCCACGCCAGGTGTCTTTGGTTCCTAGACCCTCAGGAAAGGTCGGAGAGGAGGAGAACGGCTATGCTCCTGCCGCTATTCCCTCAATTGGATGGCTCGTTTCTGTCTGAGGTCCCAGGGTTCTGCTAGCCAGGATGCCCCTCCGTTCACCTTCCAGATTCCAGAATTTTATTGCCCTATCTTATCCACTGTGGCTTCCTCTCCCTTTCTTTGTCCTTGTCCTTTCTTTTTTTTTTCCTTTCCATTAAAAATTCCTCTTCTGGCTGGGTGTAGTGGCTCATGCCTGTAATCCAAGCACTTTGGGAGGGCGGGTGGGAGGAATCGCTTGAGCCCAGGAATTTAAGACCAGCCTAGGCAACATAGCTAGACTTTGTCTCTACAAAAAATTAAACAAATTAGCCAGGCATCATGGTGCATGCCTGTAATCCCAGCTACTACTCGAAAGGCTGAGGCAGAAGGATTGCCTGAGCACAGGAGGTTGAGGTTGCAGTGAGCGATGGTCACGTGACTGCACTCCAGCCCGGACAACAAAATGAGACTGGAACTCAATTTAAAAAAATAAGTGAAATAAATACCACTGTGAGAACTGTCTTCTAGATACAATTCACCCATTTCAGGAACTCAGGGTAGCTTGTGTGATGCTTGATTGGAATTTGCCTTTTGTCTTATAACTGGAATAAAGGAAAGATGTTCTGGTTACCCAGATCTTCCAAGAGGTTTCCTGTTTGTGGAGGTTAAGAGGAAATAGACTATAAGCCCCTTGGCCGGCTGCTGTTTCTAGTCTGACTGGCACAGCCCCTCTCTTTGCTGTTTCCTGGAAGACTGTTGCATTCTGAGGAAGCATTTCTGAAATCGCTGTGACATTGCAATTTTCTTCACCACACCAACTCACCAACTCCTTTTTCTTCACGGCGTTAAACTTAAAAATGTTAATAATCAGTGTTAAATTTGCTCTCTGATTTTAGTCGAGGCAGCTACAGCATGCTTATCAAAGGCATTACTTTTTGTACTTTATATACTAATTTATGTCTTTCAGGGTAGAATGGACTCATTCAACCTATCTTAAAAGATTAAATTATTGTATTTCTTTACATCACAAGGGGTGCCACTTGGCTTCTCATGACAATGACACCTGGCCAAGTGGAACCTTCAGCTTGTGCCTGCCACCTCCTCAGGTACCAAGCATAATGATTGAACCTTGTAGACCTCTAGACAAATGTAGAGCTCGAGTTAATTTAAACAATACCGTGCATAACCTGCCGATTATTTTCCTAATCCTAACATGCCACGAACATGTTATTTCAGCTGTCAGAGTAATGAAACCAATAGCCAAGAACCGCTAGTAATTCAGGATTATTGAAGACAAAGCAACTTAGAAGGGTGTCTCAAAAGGTTTGTATGTTTTTTCAAGCTCATATTTCAAAATTGAATGTCATTCAAATGGACTGTTGTAATATATTATGAATATACTGAAAAGTCAAAATAGAACTGTCCACTGAGAACATAATTGTCCATGCCATGGACAAGGTTATAGAAGTGTATCTGTCATATCCTCTTTCGATTTTACATCTGCGCTAATGCTATTTTCCCAGTGACTGACTTTAATCAAATTCTCCCATCTCCTTCTTACTTCAGTGAAAGCATCTTCATAACCGGGTTGGAAAGAAGAGCATCTAATTAAGATCACATTTATACTTGAAATATCTCTCCCCAGTGGGGAAAGATAATATTGTCACTCAGCGTTTGGGGTGGATAATGATATTAAATACTTTTCCCCATAGGCAACATAGTTGAACCAGGACCCTGTCTGAATTTGTAGAGACTTCATCATCTTTAAAGGGCGATGGCCCGGCACAGTCCCAAGGAGTCTATGGCAGAGTTGTCTGAGTTTTTCATTATCCTTTCTTCGTTCTTCAGAAAGCAGAGTTTAGGTAGCCAGCCATGTTGCCCACGGTAAACTTGAGATATTAGATTTATGGAGGAATAATTTACATACAGTAAAATGTTCTTTTTTTTTTGCTGTCTAGTTTTGCGTGTTTTGACAAATGTATACATTTATGGTACCCCTTAAATGTATACAATCAGGGTACCCCTTAAAAAGTTCCTTTTTACCCCTTTATAGTTAATCCCTTTTCCTCTTCCCAGCCTTTGGTAACCACTGATCTTTTTTCTGTTTCTATAGTTTTGCTTTTTTCCAGAATGCTGTATAAATGACATCAGGCAGTATGACACCTTTTCTTTTTTTTTTGAGTTGAAGGTCTCACTCTGTCACCCAGACTGGAGTGCAGTGGCATGATCATGGCATACCATAGCCTTGACCTTCTGGGTTCAGGGGATTCTCCTTCCTCAGCCCCCTAAGTAGCTGGGACTACAGACATGAGCCATCACACCTGACTTAAGTATGGCACCTTTTCTATCTAGCTTCTTTCATTTAGCATAATGTTTTTGAGGTTCATTTATGTCGTTTCAGAATCATTAGTTCCTGTCTGTATTTTGTAAGTAACATTTTATTGCATGCATATACCAAGGTTTGTTTATTCATTCACCAGTTGAGGAACATTTGGGTTGCTTCTAATTATCAGCAACTCTGAATTGAACTTCTATGAATGTTAGCATACAGATCTTTGTGTGGATGTATGTTTTCATTTCTCTAGAGTAAATACCTGGGAGAGGGATTGCTGGGTCATATGGCAGGTGGAGGTTTCTTTTATAAGCAACCACCAAACTGTTTTCTAAAGTAGCTGCACCATTTTACGTCTCCATCAAGACTAAAGTGCTGCTTGGGAGAGTTCCAGGTATTTCACATATTCACTAGCTCTAAGTATTGTCATTAAGAAAAACAATTATGGCTGGGCACAGTGGCTCACTCCTATAATCCCAGCACTTTGGGAGGCCGAGGTGAGAGAATTGCCTGAGCCCAGGGGTCTGAGACCAGCCTGGGCAACTTGGTGAGCCCTCATCTTTACAATAAATCAAGAAAACTTAGCCAGGCATTGTGGCACACACCTGTAGTTTCAGCTACTTGGGAGACTGAGGTGAAAGGATCTCCTGATTGCAGCAGGTCAAGGCTGCGGTGGCCATGAGCATGTCACTGCACTCCAGCCTGGGTGACAGAGTGAGACACTGACTTAAAAAAAAAATAACCATTCTAGTAAGTGTTTAGTCTTATCTCATTGTGGTTTTAATTGACATTTCCCTCAAGAAGTCGAGCATCTTTTAAAAAAATTTCTTTATTAAAGATGTGGGGCACAATTCAGGGTTGGGTATACAAATATTCATTATGCAAGTATCCTTGT
Organism: Tarsius wallacei; assembly: GCA_963574415.1. Taxonomy (NCBI): domain Eukaryota; kingdom Metazoa; phylum Chordata; class Mammalia; order Primates; family Tarsiidae; genus Tarsius; species Tarsius wallacei. Next base: position 1,969 of record CAUYQG010281859.1, on the reverse strand, counting down.
TGATGAGGTGTGCCCCCGTCCCCTGGCAGTTTCCCACTACTGCCAATCCCACCCTCGCCCTGGCAGTTTCCCACTACTGCCAGTCCCTTTCTTATAGTATTATGATAATTGTTCAATGTCCGCTTATGAGACAGAACATATGGTACATTGTTCTTTGTTTCTGTGATAGATCACTGAGTATGATAGAATCCGTCAAAGTTGCTGCAAAGTCCCTATGTTTGATGGGTAGCATGGTTGGTTCCATGTTTTGCTATTGTGAACAGTGCTGCAATAAACATGTGTGGGCAGGTATCTTTTGTAGAATGATTTGTGTTCCTTTGGGTTCCAGTAGGGGGATTACTGGGTCATATGAAAGGTCAATTTCTAGTTCTTTCAAAAATTGCCACACTGATTTCCAAAGATGTTGCACTAGTTTGCATTCGTACCAGCAGTGTAGAAGCATTCCTTTTTCTCCACATCCTCACCAGCATCTGTTGTTATTAGTTTTATTAACGATGGCCTTTCTTACTGGAGTTAGTTGGTATCTCAGTGTGGTTTTGATTCGCATTTCTCTGATAATTAGTGAAGCTGAGCACTTTTTCATGTGTCTATTGGCTGCCCTATCTCTTCTTTTGAGAAGTGTCTGTTCATGTCTTTTGCCCTCTTTTTAATGGGCTGTTTGGTTTTTTTCCTTTGGCCCTTTGAGTTCCTTGCAGATCCTGGATGTTCGACTTTTGTCAGATATACAGTTGGCAAATATTTTTTCCCATGCTGTAGGTTGTCTCCCCACTCTCTTGATGGTTTCTTTTGCTTTGCAGAAGATTGTCAGTTTGGTGAGGTCCCATTTGTCTATCTTATGTCTAATGGCATGGGCACTTGGGGTTTTGATGAGGAATTGGTTGCCAGTTCCAATTTCCATAAGGGTGTCTCCTGCATTTTCTAAGGTTCTTATAGTTTGAGATTTTAGGTATAGGTCTTCGATCTATTTAGAGTTGATTTTGTGTATGGTGATATGTGGGGTCCTGTTTCAATCTTCTGCATGTAGTCAGCCAGTTTTCCCAGCACCATTTACTGAATGGGTTCTCCTTTCCCCAGTGGTTGTTAGAGGCTTTGTCAAAGATGAATTGGTTGCAAAATTGAGATTTTGCTTCCGAAATCTCTACCCTGTTTCATTGGTCCGTATGCCTGTTCTTGTACCAATACCTGTCTGTTTTGATTACTGTAGCCTTATAGTAAAGTTTGAAGTCTGGAAGTGTGATACCTCCTGCTTTGTTTCTTTTGCAAAGAATTGTTTTGGCTATTTGGGGTCATTTATGTTTCCATATGAATTTCTGTATTCTCATTTCCAGGTCTGAGAAGAATTATGTTGGTAATTTAATGGGTATTGCTTGAATCTGTAGATTGCCTTTGGTAGGATGGGCATCTTAACAATGTTGATTCTTCCTATCCATGAGCATGGAATATTTTTCTATTTGTTTGTGTCTTCTTGGATTTCTTTGAGCAGTGTTTTGTAGTTTTCACTTCTCCAGTTAGGAAGATGCCAAGGTATTTCATTTTTTGTGTGTGTGGCTATTGTGAATGGGATTGTGCTTTTTATTTGGTTCTCTGCCTGCTTGTTGTTGGTGTAGAAGAATGCGACCATCTTTTACACATTTATTTTTGTACCCCAAGACTTTGCCAGAGTTCTTTATCAGTATAAGCAGGTTTTTGACAGATTCTTTTGGATTTTCAAGGTATAGAATCATATTGTCATCAAAGAGGAATAACTTGACTTCTTCTTTTCCTATTTGGTTACCCCTGATTTCCTTCTCCTGTCTAATTGCTCTAGCTAGGACTTCCAACACAATGCTGAACAAGAGGGGTGAGAGTGGGCAGTCTTGTCTTGTTCTGGTTTTCTAGTTTCTGTCCACTTAGCAATATGCTGGCTGTGGATTTATTGTAGATAAAACTTACTATTTTAAGGTATGTTCCTTCTATACCTAGGTGTTTG
>CAUYQG010281853.1:0-22474 GCA_963574415.1 Tarsius wallacei | reverse complement strand
AGAGGTGTTTATTTTTTTATTTTATTTTATTTTTTGAGTTGGAGTCTCACTCTGTCACCCAGACTGGAGTGCAGTGGCACGCTCCCGGCCACTGCAGCCTCGACCTGCTGGGCTCCGACGATCCTCCCCCCTCAGCTTTCCAAGTAGCTGGAACTACAGGTGCGTGCTACCACGCCTGGCTAATTTTTTGATTTATTGTAGAGATGAGGTCTCGCCAAGTTGCCCAGGTAGGTCTCGAACCCATGGGCTCAGGCAATTCACTCACCTCAGCCTCCCAAAGCGCGGGATTACAGGCTGAGCCACTGAGCCCAGCTGGAATTTTGGTTTTAACTCAAAGAAGGAAAGACAAGTCTTGAAACACCACGGACTTTGGACGTGGATATGTGCTGCTTTTCTTTTTTCACTATCTCCTGCTGGCTGTGTGTTCTCGGGTAAGTTATCTCTCCTTCCTATCTTCAGTTACCTCATCAGTAAAAGGGAGATGATATCACCAGCCTCCTTGGGCCGCTCCGAGCTGATTAAGCGTGATAAGATATGGATGGCACCAGCGCAGCTTGGCCGGGGAAGGTGTCCCACCCATGGCCCCTGTGCACACAGGGGTTCCCGGCACTCTCTGGCTATCTGGTTGCCATCCTCCCTGTTCCCATTGCCTGCCAATCAGTCCCTGATTTGAGGAGTAGCTCAATTTGAGGCACTGGCAGCAAAATATAGGAAGATGGGAGACGCAGAATTGTCAGTGTGAGTAAATAAGTACATGTTTCTTCAGTCAATATTTTTGTCTATCACTTAAAAACACATTTTAAAATTCAGCAAGATTTGTGGTGAAGGCTTAGAATTTTAATTGTGCCACTGGATGTCACTGTTGAATATATGCATACTTAGGTAAACCAGTGTAAATTGTTGGCTACAAAAACACATGACTTGAAAGCAAACTAGGCCAAGACCGGTGGCTCATGACTGTAATCTCAGCACTTTGGAAGGCTGAGGCAGGATAACTGCTTGAGCCCAGGAATTCGAGACCAGCCTGGGCAATATAGTGAGACCTCATCTCTACCAAAAAAGAAACTTAAAAAAACTAGCAGGAGGTGGTGCAGTCCTAGCTACTTGGGAGGCTGAGGCAGAAGGATTGCCTGGGCCCAGGAGGTCGTAGCTGCAGTGAGCCATGATCATACTATTGCACTCCAGCCTGGGCAATAGAGTGAGACCTTGACTCCAAAAAAAAAAAAAAAAAAAAAGCAAGCAAATCGGCTGTTTAGCATTGATAGGCACATTTGGTAGTTCAGAGAATATTATTTTCAAAACCCCCTTCCACCAAAATTTTTCTTGTTGTCTAAGTATGTCCTATCTGCCCAGTCACACCTAAAAAAAAACCCACCAGAACAAGTTGATTTTTAAACTTTATTAAATTTTGTTTGGAAAATTCATAAAATGATTACAAATACACATTTAAGAACCCAGTCTATATCTCAGCAATTACTTGTATTGTATGATCCATATGTGTATTGCTAATAATTAATGGCCCTCTTTATTTAGACAGAATAATCAAATGCAGACACAAACACACACATTTGCACAAATAACATTTTAAAAATATATAGCTGGAGGAAGTCACGGATCAGAACATCTGTGTCCATCAACTGATGTATAAGGGTCAAACAGTGTAACAGGCTCCAAAAGTATACTGCAAGCATCTGTGGGCTGTTATGAGAGTGCATGGAATAAAGCTGAAAATCACCACGGGCCTGAGTCCGAATAGGGTTTCAGTGTCTTTAAATTTAAAAGAAAATTCATTCATGGGTTTATGACACACCAAATCACAAGCATGAAGCTCTGTGAACTTTCCCATTCATTTGCATCCTACTCACTTTTTGTAAGACCAGGGGAACTTTCACTCCAGGGTCTTTCTTTCGGTCATTGTCCAGGAGGGCTGTAAGCGGAACTCCAAAAATCCCATTGTCTTCATTGTAAAATAGTCAAGGGGGAAAAAAGAAAAGAATCAGAAAAGCACTGTCTTACTCCATGGTGTCAGAGTGTTAAAACCAGAAGCGATCAGTCTTCTTAATTACCTCGTCCTTTTACTTTCTCTGTTTTGTTTCTTTTTAGCTGAATTCCAAAGGCATCAAAAAAGGCAGTCAGTTCAATTAGAGAGAGATGGCGGATTTTCTTCATGTCTTCAGCAGACAGATCTCCTGCTTCAGTTAAGCCAAATCTGGTTTTCTGAACAATAAATTTCTAGAATACACAATGAAGACATTTATTTTTTACGGCAAAGGAAAATTCTTATACCTTCCCCCAAATGTCACCTGGATGTTCTAAATATAGCAAAATATGCTATTTGCAAAAAAATCTCTAAGTAGATTTTGCCATATCATAGGGATATTATGAATATGTTGTTCAGAACACTTGCAGATCACTACTATGCTAATTAGAAGCAAAATAGTGGTCTGAAGTATACGATAACATGGCCATCACAACTGTGGACACTGCCTTCTCATAAGGAGCATCTTGTATTGTCACATAACACACAAGCCCGGCACTGCAGGGAATATACACATCACGGCCCTTAATTGGGTTATACGTGACACACACATACAAGGCAACACACCTGGGTGCATGCCAGGAGAGCTTTAGACTAATCTTTGGATAGTCAGTCCTTAGATCAGGGTTCATCTATTCCATCCTGCACTTTGAAAGACTCTTAGTACAGTTTAAACTGGTTACACATGCCTTCTGAGACTGCAGCTATTCTGCCTTAAGAAGCAAAGCTAGATGATTCCAAATTCTTAAAAATCAATAAGCAGAGGAAGTGCAAATAATTCTATTATCATTTTGAAGACAATGCTGCTGTTTTAGTCTCCTTTTCCATACTAAGAAACAAAAGACACTAAAATAGTAACAACAATAAATCCTTCAACAATCTAGAAATATGCATATTGTGAAGAATTTAAGCAGCAAAACCTCTAAAAACCAGATTACTCTTATAGAATATCCTCAGGTACATCTGCTCTCAGAAAACCTGACACTGGAAAAAAATGCTAATGAAGAAAAATCCCTCAGTTATTTAAATTACAAAGTTTTAAGGACACATTCTCAGCTGGGCATGATGGCTCAAGCCTGTAAAACCAGCACTTTGGGAGGCCGAGGTGAGAGGATAGCCTGAGTCCATGGGCTCGAGACCAGCCTGGGCAACTTGGCGAGATCTCGTCTCTACAATAAATCAAAAAATTAGCTGGGTGTGGTAGTACACGCTTGTAGTTCCAGCTATTTGGAAGGCTGAGGCGGAAGAGGCCGTGGTGGCCATGAATGTGCCACTGCACTCCAGCCTGGGTGACAGAGTGAGACTGTGGCCCAAAACAATTATAGATAGATAGATAGATAGATAGATGGATAGATAGATAGATAGATAGATAGATAGATAGATAGATAGAGATAAAAATAAAAAAATAAAATAAAGTTTGGCACACTAAGGTTTAAATCCTGTTTTTGCTCCTACTAGCTGTGGGGCTTTGGACACGTTACTCAGCCTCTCTGGGCCTCAGTTTGCTCAGCTATAAAACAGGAGTAATCACTAGGGTCCACCTTATAACTGGAACACCTAGTGCAGTGTCATGCCTGCAGAAGGTATTCAGTGAGTCTTTCTTGTCCTCTGCTTTGTCTTTGTCATGGAGTGGTTGTCTGGGAATAGTTCAGGCTGCCTGGTGCAAAGATTCTGTTTTTAGGTGACTCATTCCTTTACCCCTGATCAGAACATAATATTTGGGACTCCACATCAGAAACTCTTTACACACGCATTGATTGGTTAGCAAACAGATCAACGTAACATGGTTCTGTATGAGACTTTCAGGATATAATGTCCTGGATATATACAAAGAGGCTTTCAGAATAACAATGCCCATAGCTCTATGTGCCCATCCCAAGATAATATAAATTCTTGAATTGGCTTTGATGAGTTTTTAGTGTCTTATGAACTTGTGCTTCTAGTTGTTATGAGTGTCTTGCTACTGCACTCCCTTCTGACATGGCTGATAGAAGCATGAATGTGTAAAGGCAGGGTCTACACTGACTTAGAAGTGAAGTAAGGATATAAAGTGGAAAAAAGCTCACAAGCCAGGTGGAAATCCTACTGCATCTGTAAAACTGTATTCAAGGACATACTCTTACAATTTTTCCTCAACCCACAGCTGCACAATAAATGGTGCCCCAAAATAATACTACACATGGTGGCATGCAATACTGATGTCTGGCCTCTCTAGTCTCTTTGTGCAAACATAGAGATATTAAAAAAAGAAATCTCAGTTTTGTCCTATGTAGAAGTCACAGGAAGTTACTGGAATAATCATGAATGGTTTTACTTACAGTTAAAGCATAGTCTTCCTTCTTAATCTCTGACTTCTTAAGTTTATGTCTTTTTGGAGCTTCTGTTACCATTTCTGAATAAGACACTTCAAAAGACAACTCTTCAGCCTCTGGCGGAATGTTCTTTTCCAGATAATCATTATCTAAAGAAACAAAGAATATACAATGTTTACTATGCCATTTAGTTAATCAATACTATTTACTGTGAAAGAAACACAAAACACAAGCTAATCCACAAGCATGTTAGAATGTTTATATCTAAGGAAAAGCAGTAAGCTAACCCAAACACGTTTGGTTAAACAATAATGTAGCATGATCAGACATCCACATGAACGCATTTCTATCATCATTATCCAAACAAACTTTCCATTTAATCTGATTTTTTAAAAATATTAGATTTTTATGTTTCATGAAAGTTGCTGAAGATTATTAAAAGTTCAAAAATGGGGGATTTGTATATATTATTATGATACTATAATTAAGCTAATCCCAATGTTACTGTTAGGGGAACCAGAAGCTTAAAGCAGAAGAAGAAAGGGTGGAGTCCAGCTAGAATTCCTATTTTTACTTCTCTTGTTTTTCTTCCTCAAACTGTGGAATACTTGCCTTTTAAAATCTGTTCAAATTCAATTTAGATTTCACCACTAGGTTTGTGCAGGAGAATTAATCTGAATTTCTGTAATCTGAGATTAGTTACCTGACTGTGTATGCTATACATTAAGAAAAAGCTGAGGAGTTTATAAGTAATGCCCCTTAAAAATGCTTCCCTCAAGCTAATTTGAAAATTAAGGCATAGATTCCTTGAGCAAAACCAAATGAATTCATAAATCATATGAACAATTCTAAACTGATTTCTGACTAAGATTTCGGCATGTCACCTTGTTTCATTGCCTGGCAGAAACTGTTCATATGTGAAGAAAAGAATTATTTGATCACAAAAAGAACTCATTCTCTTTTGCCCTCTTCTACAGACACTGACTAGAAGACTATCCAACAGAACAAAAGGAACAAGAGGCAGAATTAGTAGCAAGCCTAATTAATTTTACATTAAAAGTTGGGTGGACAAATTTATAAGTCAGCAGATTTAAGAATTCTGAATAGTAATACTAACTGAAAACACAATAAATGGATGCAGCACGGCTTAGACAATGGCAAAGGGAGAGCAATAATTTTCACTTGTCATGCACAGGCTTGCATTCAAAACAGAGCAAAATAAACGACAGAATATTGTAACTTCCTAAGGCTCTATGAGAGGATTCTTTGGAGAGCAGCAATTAAATAGGCCCATGCTCCAAACCACAGGACCACTCCATACAGATATCTGTCTTTTAGTGGAGTGGTGTGAACTAAATTACAGTATGGCAACAAATAGAACAATGTGGGATACTAATTTCTGGCAAGGCCCTTCTTTTTGAATTTTTTTCTTATCAGCTTTATTGAGATATACTTCACATGCTATACAATTCACCCATTTAGAGTGTACAAGCCAAAGGATTTTAGTATATTCACAGAGTGGTATAGCTATCACTACAGCTGATCTTAGAACATTTTTATTACCCCAACTTCTTTGATTTTCGAAGACAGTGACAAAAGTACCGGCTCTGTAGTTTACTAAAAGAGTGTATATATTTTGGGAAACTTCAGGGAACCACAAAATATGGCCTGAGGGGGTCTATTTTGTATAAGGAGATTTTGAGATTCCATACTGGTCTACCCAGGGAGCCCACCTCTCCAGTGAAGGAGGCCCAGGTAAAGGCCACCCCTGCCATCTTGTCTGGTGCTGTATCCACTTGAGTAGTAATTAGGGATCTTTGGAGGTGTCCTGCTTCCCGGCCTACTTGCAACCATCAAGGAGATCCAGATTACTCGTGCAAAAGGCTTCAAGTCAAAGACACTACCCGAGTAAGTAGTTTCTAGATGATGTGGTGGTAGTGAAGGAGAACAAGATTCTGCTTCCAATTTGGCTTGATTTTGTGTGGGGTGACAGAATGGGCTGGTAGGTGGGTGAAGTGAGGATCAAAGTGACAGAATTATAACGAGGAGAAAAGCACATATATTTTGCTTTTCGAAATTCACTGCTAACTGTATTGAGTGCCAGAACAAGAGAGAGAGGATGCAGCTGAAGTTCAATAAGAGGTCTGTCACTCACCACTCAAGGTGTTCCGAACTGACTGTCCAGGGTCTGGAGATCCATTGGAATGAACTGGAATGTCTGCAATACTCTCAAGTATAGACTGCCAAGCAAGGGAAGATGAACAAGACATTATACCATGAATACAGTCTGCCCCATATTTCAGTCTGACTTTTATTTGTGATATACAAGAATTCTTTTCACAAAAAAAGCAATTCTTGATTTCTTAAAGGGCCTACCTCTCATTTCCTTTGTTTCTACATTCAGTTCAAACAGGTTTCTCATATAGATTTTTCAAAAGGAAACAAGGTCAAGGTCTAGTTCCCTATAACCATGCCCTCTTGGCTCTTAAATATTTGCTACTTATACCTTTGCTAAGATGTAGAAACTATGATGTTTAATATCACACAATTTGATAATTATAATATCATTTGTTAATTAATCTTCATGCATTTTTGTCTTAACTATATTAATCATATTTTTATTACTATAACATTAACATATTAATTCCCTCACTGCAAAATACAGAATGATGGTAACTTTTCTAATTCAGTTTCCCCTCCTAATTAATTTAGTACTTTCTTCATTGAGATTCTACCAAAGCACTGAACTCCCCTGAAATATTATTAGAAGTTGAGAGTATCTATCTTTGTAGAGTTCTGCACATCAGGTTATGCTCAAATCATGGGTACTAGTAAAAATTTACACAGAAACCCTACCAAAAAATTCACATGTAAGTCAGATACATTTTAATGTGCGTATCTGCAGGTGAAAACCTGCTATTCCATCAAGACTCTTTTATATGTTATTCACACATAAAATTTGTTCATTTCTCCTCAGAGCCTGATGTTGCTTCTTTTATTCTCATATGTACTTAGCAATAACTGAACACCTGCTTCATAAAAGATCCTTTATCATGTGCAACAAATTGTACAAAGAAGTCTCAAAGTCTGAGCTTCATATTCTCCTTTATTTCTATTTTATTTCAAAGGAAATAATACATTTCTAACAATACAAACAGCATGTGACTACGTGCCCAATTATTAAAACACAGATGCCCAATTACTGTAATTGGTGGAAGAATGAAAAAACAAAACAAAACAAAAGGTCTAGGGCCATGTAGTTCATTGTCAGTCATATTTTAGGTAGCTCTAAAACCTAACACTACAAAATAAAGATTACTCACACACTAAAAACCTTAAAAAGATGTGGACAACTTTTCAGTGGTTTCCTTTTTTCCAACAAAGAAATGCTTTGTCAGACTTTGAAGTAACTCATCCATGGGAAAGAAGACACTTATGAAAATTGATAAGACTTTTTATTTATTTAGGACTTGAAGCTGATAGTTTGGGATGCTTAAACCTCCCATCATTTTCTAAATTTGCTCAGTTGGTTTAACTGGCCCCTACCCAGCCTATTGTGTTAAATGACTGCCTACTCTTTGCAATGTAAATAACTGTGGGACTAGTTCTTGGGGGAAGCAGAAGTTGGAGTCATAATCCCTACTCTTGAGTTACTTATATATAGTGAGGAGAACAGAATAACATTTATGGAGCATTATTAAAAGACAATAAACCCACTCTTAAGAGCTAATTTTTGCAATACAAAACGTGCATTATTGGAGAGTTACAGAGAGGGAAATGCTGCCTGGTTTTTCATTGATGAGCTGGCTGAACTTTAGTTGGAACTCAGGGAATGATGAAAAGAACTTACAAAGACAGAGGACACAGAAGCATTCAGACCAGAGATGGAAGCAGAGATTTCAGGTATGGACACATCTGAAGCATTTCAGCACAAGGGATCATTAAGAGACTGGGGTGCCAGGAGCTGAGTCATGGCATTAGAAAAAGAAAAGGAATAAATTAATCAGGAGAGTCATCTCAAATTATCGAAGATTTTGAAAGCCAGATAGAGGAGCTGAGACTTAGAATCCTAAAGGTTAGAAACAAAACAGAACAAAACAAAGGAGTACTCTTTTGTTAAAGCAAGGGAACGACACGGTGAAAATGAAGCAGAAAGATCAGCCTGCCAACAAATGGTCTATGAGTTTTGACACAGGTGGACTGACAGGTTGACGGAAAAGGCTAGACACTTGACATATAGTTTTAAAACATTCATTACCCATTAAGGACCATATTATTAGCATTGTTCTTATTTGTACTTGTGATATTAATGTATTCAAATATAAAGGCCACTCCCATTCAAAACAACCTTCCCTTGAGAACTGATCCTACCATTTCCCTAATGTGCTCAATTACACACATTTGCTTCTCACCAGGGCTTCCATCGCTAAGAAAAGGCAGTATTTTCCCTTTGCTGAAACTTGCTCTGCTGCCCAAGTGAGACCAAGCCAGGACCTGAGAATAGACTATGAGGGGTTATTATTTTAAATTCTAAATTGTAGATGGTACTATCTATTACAGTTGTATCTTAAAACTAGACTTCGACTAACATTATTTGTCTTCTATATTAAATGAACACCATACCAGACATTTTCAATTCTCTGTTGATTATCATAGGAGAAATTCATTGATTCAAAAAATGTTTCTGACCTTCCTGACAAGCTGTTTGGTTTCTGCTAATGGTTGGAGTCTATGTGTTATATGACTCTATGTATGAAAGCCACCTGTGCTTGAGTAAACAGAAATAGTGAGGCTGTCTTAATTTTCTGCACCTAAGTTCAGAATTGATAAATACGCTGTGCCAAACTTCCCAGAGACCAACTTAAATGAGTCGCATTCACTGACAAATATGCAATGTATTTTGAAATAAAAAATTTAACAACAACTACAAAATCTACTCAAACATGAACTCAAGAGTGTTCCGATGACATCTTGGATAAAATATAAATCATATCTGAAATTATAATCTAGATATCAAAGACAATGAGAGCCTTAAATACCAAATATCTGGCGAGATACGGTGACTCATGCCTATAATCTCAGTACTTTGAGAAGCAAAGGCAGGAGGACTGCTTGAGCCCAGGAGTTTGGACCAGCCTGGGCAACGCAGCAAGACTTTGTCTCTACAAAAAACCCAAAACATTAATTGGGCATGGTGGTGTGCACCTGTGGTCCCAGCTATTTGGGAGGCTGAGGCAGAAGGATCGCCTGAGCCAAGGAGGTTGAGGTTGTGGTGAGCAGTGATCACGCTATAGCACTCCAGTCTTGGCAACAGAGCAAGAACTCGACTCAAAAAAGAGAGAGAGAGAGAAAAAAAAAAAGAAAGAAGGCTTAAGACTCAAAATGTAGTTACTAAAGGATTAAGTCAGTATTTGTGGACTACTCCAACAACTAACCATTTTGCTTAACATTTCTAAACAAAGATACTCTGAATAGTAAACAAAGTAAGTCAACTTGGAGATTGGTGCCAGGGAGATTTTTTAGATCCAATACCATTGAAACTTTTATTTATTTCATTGCTGACATTCAATCTGCTTTCAGAAAAACAAAATGAAAACAAACATAAAATCTGAGTGATTAACTTATCCCAGACAGCTCTATCTACATGTGCCATACAAGACCATTTCTTTGCTCTTATACTGTCAAACTTTAAGAATTCTATCTGTAGACAATCTGCTCAATAAGGATTTGTTGAATGGATGACTAAATGAACCAAGGATGTGGCGAAGTTAGCAGCAAAGAATAAAGAAACAGAAAAACATGACTGTCTTATAGAAGTAAAATTGTGGCCATGGAACTGCCATGCAAAAACCTAGAAAGCAAGGCAAGCCACCATCCTCTTCCTTGGCAAGCCAATCATGCAGCCATCCTGCTTCAGGTGTATGCCTGGAACCACACAAAATCCTTTGTTACAGGCTTGTACACAATGCTGGGGTGTTAAAACCTGCTAGAGATCAAACCAGTCAGGAGCTTACACATTCCCTGGAAGGTGTTGGAGAACCACTGCAGGTTGTAGGGAGGACCTGCATTTTAGACCAGTGCCTCGCAGCTGTGGGAAGGATGGGCTTGAGGGCAATAGAGTCTGGGGATCACTAAGGTGACCACTTCAGCAGCACAGGAAGATGACGATGAGTTTCTGTACTAAATAAATGGTTGTAAGAAAGGAGGGGAGTAACAAGATTCTACCATTTACATGACAAGATCCACTGGTCTCAAAAAGGGGCATGAAGAGGGAAAGGATAGGCAGAGTTGAGGCTGACATACAGGGATGAGTCTTGGGCTATGGATGCCACCACCTGAGATGGAAATAAAGGGTTCTGGGCAAGTCCTTAGAGCAGCAGTCTCCAGTCACAGGGGTACAGGTTACTCCATATTACAGCAGTTACTAGAGTTTGTGGACAATTTACTTTGTTTTTATTAATATATGGGGTGGATTTGAGGGGTGATATCTAAAGTAGAGACATCCTCACTCAGACGCATTCCAATGCCTGGTTTTCAATGGGAAAGTAAGAGCTGGATGACAGTCAGAGAAGGCGTCAGACACTGGGCATTCCTGACCCACCAATGCCATCACCTATCAGCTCAACGATCAAAGTCACTCACATTATTTTATCATGCTTATATGATCACTGTGCAATAAAACAAAACAGCCTCCTAACCAGAAAACACAACAGAAAAGCTCATTTATATGGGACAATCACATTACCTTCCTAAACAATGGGAATACCCAGCAGCCTGTCATGCATATAGGTGTCAGCTGTTCTTCAAAATGGACAGTGGTTGAGAAACCACTGCCACCCCCATCTGAGAGACCACTGTGCTAACTGCTGCCTTCCATCCTTGCCATTGAACAACTGCCACCATCTAACAGGGTCTCTCCTGTTTTCTGGGGTGGGGGTGTCCATCCTGATACCAAGTGGACATTCTCAGTGGGGGTGAAAGGTGGGAGAATGACAAAAATTTTTGACAGTGTACAAGTTCTGTTACTCAAGGCCAAATGAATGGATCTGTCTAGAGAAAAAGGTCTGCATGGGCAAATCCTGTGAACTAAGGTGGGAAATGCAGGCAACAAGAGGAGAACCTTGAACATCAGGATGAAGGTGTCTAATGTATCCTGTGGGTAAAAGGGACTGCCAGGTTAAGATGGCAGTTAAGCTGGATCATCAAACCTCTAGGATTTTTCTGTGTGAATTCAGCCAAGAGAATCGAAGTGAACAAATCCCTCCACACTGGATACATGTAAGGAACATCCTTTGCCTTCTGGCTGCAGTGGTATTAATTCATGGAGTCCTCTTTCAAACTGAGATCTACTCATTCTGGAGTTCCGAGCCTCCTTTTTCCTAAGGTTACAAGGTTGGTGGATCTAAAAGCAGTTGAGGTTTCTTTGTAAATCTTAGTTCAAGCTTTTAAAAAATCTGTCTTAAAGAGACTGCTTCCTCTTACCTTCCTACATCAGTTTCTGTGACCTGCAATTGTGCCTTGACATGCAATTGTGCCGATGAGTGATGACTTACCACAGAGCCACTCCTGGGAACTGCAAAACTCCCTTCTCTGTCCTGGGATGCATCAGACAGGGTAGTACTGTTGAGAGAAGCATCATCTGGCTAAATGGAGAAATAAAAGTACCATTCTTACTTAGGCAAATGCTTTCTATGTGTTTGTGTGTATGTGTGCGTGTCGAGGTACTTGTGGCAGCATACACAGCACGGACAAGTCCACCAGCCATTTGTGGCAGTGCCAGGTCCTCTGAACAACACCAGCCTCTGTGGCAGACACTGCTTTGGCCTGCCACAAACTCTATTTGCCTTAATAGTATCTTGGTAGGCATTAGGCGTTAAACTTAAAAACTTGATTTCCAGGCTCATTTGCAGCTAAGAGGGATCATGTGACAATTTGATCAACAAAGTATAAGTGTGATTTTGCCGAAAAAAAAAAAAAAATAGAGTCAGCTGTGACAGGACCCCAGATGGCAGCCTAGAGCTGCCAGGCATCCTGTACAAATAAGGACAATGTGCACTGGGAAGGAAGGCAGGGACAGAAGAGCAAACCCAGTTGTTTCCACACATGGTTGCTCTGTGAGACTGGGACCACCAATCCTAGGGGTCACAATGTGAAGCAAAGCAAGTCTTGCTTTTTAACTGCACATAGCCAAACACGAGCTTAACCAGTCTAATCACATCTTTTTTTTTAAAGCAGATCCTATGACTGTCTTTTGAAGTGAATAGAATTCAGTAGCAATAGTACCCAGTTGCTTTTTCATTTATAAAGTTGGTTGCTACAGTGTACAATGGTGCTACTGAAATTAAGTGATGAACATTCTTTTCTTTACCAAATGAACCTTATTGCAAAATGTAACACATTTGATATGTATGAAAATACAATATTTTGTCTTTCAAAAACTGTCATTCTTCATTATGCTTGACTATATTTTCTCAGTTTTCTAGTTACGATATCCATTACTTGATAAAATGAACAAAAACTTTTTTTAAAAAGGAACAACAAAAACCCCACAAGAACTAATACAATAAACTTAAGTCAAGATAGTGAACTGACCATCATCTACCTCCCCTCCCACCCCAATTCACCACAAATGGCAGAAAATTTTTTTTTAAAGAAACACATTTTTAACAGCAATGGAAACCAGCAAAGAATTCTACAGTAGACCAACTAAGAAATCTGTAGGTAGAAAGCAAATAGAATTGGTTTATAAGATAAAAATCTCTTCTTAAAAGCAGCATAAAAGAAAATGTCTAGGAAGAGAAGCAAAGACCAAACAAATAACAAAGAATGAGCAAAGATTAAGAAAGGGACACAAATAATTAAGAAATGTTTACCAAAACAGGAGCCAATTAGATCTCTCCTCCTTTAAATATGTAGACAATCCCTAAATATAACCCAGGAAACACACACACACGCAAACACACAGACACACACACACGATGCAATCTAATTTATTTATTTAGAGTTAGAGTCTCACTCTGTGCCCAGGTTGGAGTGCAGTGGCACACTCATGGCCACCACAGTCTTGACCTGTTGAGCTCAGGTGATTCTTCCACCTCAGCCTTCCAAGTAGCTGGAACCACAGTTATGTGCCATCATGCCTGGCTAATTTTTTTTGATTTATTGTAGAGACCAGGTCTTGCCAAATTGCCCAGGATGGTCTCAGACTCCTGGGCTTAGGCAAATCTCTCACCTCTGCCTCCCTAAGTGCTAGGATTACAGGCATGAGCCACCATGCCCGGACAAAAAGTGCAATCTAAATAAAACCCCTTGGGGGTAGATGGGTTGCTAGTGTGAGCACAGGAGTTTAAAGGAGAAGGAACTCTGGAGGCCGTGACAAAAGACATAGGGAAGAGGGGAAGAACAAAAAATGAGACCTACTTTGCCTAGAAGTAATAAATTAGAGTTTTCCATCTTCCTCATTGGTTTTGCATTTGGGGAGAGTATGTACTAATTAACTTACCCCCTTTACACACCTTAAAGTTAAGCATACTCTACTCACAGGAACACACAATCAACACTTGGTCTTTCAGGAAAACAGATCTACTCAACTGCAGAGAAAACACACAATTTTCTGTACAAATCAATTGAAAAACCAATAAAGTCCAGCTCTATGCCTCTGCAGAAAACTTTAGGGCCCAGACAGCTGTAGTTCAACCCCAAGTGCTGACAGCTTCTGCCCTGTAGAACACCTTTCACACTGTGTTTCCTTGGGTGGAGTCTTTGGGTGGATCCTATCGTCCTCCTGCCGATTCTGGCAGGCAGGGGGCTGGGAAGGGACTGGAGAGCTAGACAAAAGAAAGACACCTGGGGTCCACAGTCTTGGTCAGAAGCTCTGCCTCCACTGGAAGCACAGCCCTAAACCAGAAGACACTAGCAGCCGCCCAGCAGGAGGTGTGCAGTCCCCTGACCAGGTGGTACTCACATTCAGGGCAGACACTTCACTGCTTGCATCACTTATCACTACATGTTCCAAATGCTAATGTGTTCTCCACACGAGATGCTCACATTTGGAAAATAACTGAAAAAAACTAAATATTTATATCTATGTTGATACTGAAAATACTGAAAAAATATTTACATGGTAGTCTGTTACTTTCTGTGCGAGCTCACCCACGAACACCAAGCTTTAGTTGACAACATCCTCCATTAGGTTATGCAATAACAAACTATTTTTTGTTGTTGTTTCTGCCTGTATGTTTTTTTAAAGAGAGAATTTAGTTATTTTGGATTTATCTATTAAATTACTCTGAGTTTGAGAGCTATGAGTTACAGGGGGTGTGGCTGTATTTGCCAACAATCTGAATTATGTGGCCTCTTTACCTAAGGGAAATGAGAATATATATTCTTTATAGCAGTGGTCTCCAGTCTTTTTGACATCAGGGACTGGTTTCACGGAAGATAGTTTTTCCACAGACTGGGGTGGAGGTAGGGAATCATTAGGCTTTAGATTCTCCTATAGAGGCTCAACCTAGCTCCCTCAAATGTGCAGTTCACAGTCGGGTGTCTGCTCCTATGAGAATCTAATGCCATGCAGATCTGACAGAAGATGGAGTTCTGTTCACCCTTGCTCACCTGCAGCTGTGTGGCCCAGGTTCTTAACAGGCCATAGACAGGTAGTGGTCCATAGCCCGGGAGTTGGGGATCCCTGCTTTACACTACATATATACTACATAAATGTTCATAGCAGTACATTCATAAAGCCCCAAACTGAAAACAATCTAAATGTCCATCATCAGATGAATACCAATAATGGTATATTTATTTATACAATGGAATAGTATTAGTAATAAAAGCACCAAACTTCTAACACACACAATACAAAATCATTCTGAATGAAGCAAGCCATACATAAAAGGGCATATTGTATTTATAATTAGACTTATATGAAAGGGGAAAATAAACTAAGGTGTTAGAAATCACATCTGGGCTTGCCTTTATGGGTTTGGGGTGGGGATGGGGTCACTGACTGAAAAGGGCCTGAGAGAAATTGCTGGGTGATGGAAATGTTCTATATTTTGATTAACTGTGGTTATACGGGTGATAACATTTGTTAGAACTAATTGAACCTAGGTGTGGTGGCAAGCATCTGTAGTCCTCGTCCTAGCTACCTGTAAGGCTGAGGCAGGAGGATCACTTGAGCCCAGGAGTTCAACGCTGCATGCAGTGAGCTACAATTGTGAAACTGTACACCAGCCTGGGCAACAGAGCAAGACCCCATCTCTTAAACTAGACAAAACAAAAACAAACAAAAAATCACCTAATTGAATTATATATCTAAAATATAAGCATGTATAGTTTGTAAGTTATAAAGAAAACACATAAAGTGATTTGATTCCTTAAAAATAATTTAATTTTTTTTTAAGTTGGAATCTCATTGTTGTCCAATCTGGAGTGCAGTGGCATGCTCACAGCCACTGCAGTCTCGACCAGCTGGGCTCAGGCTACCTATCTGCGTCAGCCTCCCAAATAGCTGGAACTACAGGTGTGCACCCCCACATCTGGCTAATTTTTTTTTTATTGTAGAGACCAACCAAGTTGCCCAGGTTGGTCTCAAACCCCTAGGCTCAGGCAATCCTCTTGCCTCCACCTCCCAAAGTGCTGGGATTACAGGCACGAGCCACCATGCCCAGCAAAATAATTTAATTCTTATTTTCTGAGAGACTTCAGTGGATGTTGCTGCCTTTAATCAAGGATATATTGCTATAATAATTTGTATATTAGAGAGAAAAAAGGTACTGCTGGAAATAAAAATGTTTGCTGAAATTTACAAAAAGAGTAAGACAAGCTAAGTAAAAATACAATGCCCAAGAATAAATTTCTAATCTGGAACGTAATGTTGAAGAAATCTAGAGGACAAAGCAAACACACTAACATGAGAGAAAATTTAGGAAATATTTAAATTCAATTCAAGCAAAGCTTCTAATATTCGCTCTAGAAGGGTGGGACATTAATGGAGAGAAAAAAAAAAACTGTCCAGAAACTGAAGAAAGAAAACAGTTATCTCAGACAAAAGACTGAGTACTGATCAGAAAGAAGAAAAGGCATATCCTTGAGAAAGTTCAGAACTGTAGCAATAAATTCAAAATTTATAAAATTAAAAAATTACAAAGAGGGCAAACAAAAAACCCAGAGAAGCTTACTTATAAAGGAATGAGTTTCAAGCAACGATAATAAGAAAAAAATAAAACTGTAACATCATACTAAGGGTTTAACATTCTGTCAATGCAAAATCAGAGAAACTCTATTGTATATTTTCCAGGAAAGCTAAGGTTTTCTGTTAAAAATAGACAGTCCATTGGCACATGGTTCTAATGGAAACACACCAGACAAGACCAATCTAGCTTAGCGTTTTTGTTGTTGTTTTAGAGACAGGGTCTCTGTCGCCCAGGCTGGAGTGCAGTGGTACAATCGGCTCACTGCAGCTTCGAACTCCTGGGCTTAACCGAACCTCCCACCTCAGCTTTCTGAGTAGCTGGAACTACAGTCAGGCACCACCATGCCTGGCTGATTTGGTTCAACTTTTATGTATCAAAGTTGTGAATGGTTTTTCAGTTGCCCAGGTGAAGGTCAGGTAACCCGAGCATGCCCTGATGAACCAAGCCTGGGGCCATGGGCAGAACCTAAGTGCTCAGATCCAGGAACAGGGCCTGAATTAAGAAGAGGCCAGGACTCAGGATCCAATCCGATGGAGCCTCGGCAGCACCCCATTGCAAGATCCAATCAGATCACACCTTATTACCCTCTACCTATAAAACCTGCCCCAATCTCAGCGTGGGGAGAAAGATTTGAGTGTTTCCTCCCCAGTCTAGTCTAATAAACCTTTCCTGCTACAAAATCCAGATATTTTGGTGTCTGGCTTCAGTTGCACAAGGGCAAACTGACCCAGTTTGGTTCGGTAACACGAACAGGGTTATCAACACGGTACCAAAGTTCCCTAAGCATCATAAAAAGGAAAATGTTGGAAATCTATGCCACTGTGTTGTTTTGCAATTGTACCAGCCTTTGTCTACCCACCACTAGTTTCTTATTTTGTGACAAAAACAAATTGCAACTTGTTTACAAGGTTCCTTAGATTTTCTTTTATATGAAACCAACACAGATGTAACTTGTGGTTTTTAACAGATGGTATGATTGTATTTTGTAGCAAATTGTGAATAGCAAGTATAACTATTTGATTTTCATTTAAGACACTGGAAATAAACTATAGTGACTATTTTGCATTTTCAATAAACTAACAATTCAACTGAATATTTCATTTATGGCAATTGCACATAAGGAAAATGTCTTCCTTTATCTGTATAAGAAATGATTTCTAGAGTAGATTTCTGATTATAATAGATTGGATTATAAACCTTTTGTAAATGCTTGGGTTAGTTACAATTGTGATTTTGAGTCAAGGGTCAATCACATGAATCTATGAATAGAATAGTCTTTCATTGCAAGTAGCTTACTGCAAAATAAATACACTATGAATAATAAAGCATTATTTGGACTATTTTTTCACAGGTTTTTGGGAGATAGCGGACAAGCAACTAATTGTACATAAGGTGTATAAAACATGCAATTTGATGAGTTTTGAAGAGTTTTGACAAATATATAGACCTAAGATACTATCACCACAGTGAAGATGATGAACGAAATCAGGACTCCCAAAAATGTTCTCATGCCTCTTTGGACTCTCTTCTTACCTTTCCTTCTCACCCTTCTGCAGGTCTCCAGGCAATCACTGACCAGCTTTTCCCTACTATAGATGAGTTTACATTTTCTATCATTGTATATAAATTGAGTATTTTTTTCTAGCTTCTGTCACAGAGCACAATTATTTTGAGACCCATCCATACTGTGTGTATCAAGTTTGTTACTCATTATTACTGAAGAGTATTCCACTGTGTAGATGTACCACTTTGTTTATCCTTTTATCTATAGATGGACATCTGGGTTGTTTTCAGCTTCAGACTATTATAAAGAAAGCTGTAATAAATATTGTGTGGGCATATATTACCTATGTCTTTGTGTGGGGATATATTACCTATAAGTGGAATGGCTGGGTCTTAGAGGAAACATATCCTTAACATTTTAAGAAATTGCCAGCCAGGCATGGTGGCTCATGCCTGTAATCACAGCACTTTGGGAGGCCAAGGCAAGAGGACTGCCTGAGCCCAGGGGTTTGAGACCAGTCTGGGCAACATGATGAGACCTCGTCTACACAATAAATCAAAAAATTAGCTGGGTGTGGTGGCACGCACCCATAGTTCCAGCTACTTGGAAGTCTGAGGTGGAAGGATCGCCTGAGCCAAGCAGGTTGAGGCTGCAGTGGCCATAAGCATGCCACTGCACTACAGCCTGGGTGTCAGAGTGCGACTCCAATTCAAAAAAAAAGAAAGAAAGAAATTGCCAAATGGGTGAAACATTTTGTATTCTCATCAACAATGTATGAAAGTTCCAGTTACTCCACACTGTTGGCACTTATTGGTATAGACAATCTTTTGAATCTTGGCAATTCAACAGGATATCCAGAGATACGTCATTGTGGCTTTATTCGTGCTTCCATAATCATTAATAATACTGAGCACCTTTTCCTGAGCTTACCTATTAAACTGGGCTCATTTACTGCTGAATATTTTTCTTACAAATTGATTAACGGTAGATATGTTGGCAGCTGTTATCATCTTAATTATGTTGCATTTTTTTCAAGTTTTGCACAACTGTCTTAAAGAAATAGCTTCTTCTTTCATGCCTACCTCCAGTTCACCTGCTGTAACTTACCATGAGACCACCTGTTTTGGGAACTTCTGGTAGCTCTTTTTCTTCCTGGGTGCCATCCAACTGAGAAGAATGGTTTTCACAAGTATCACCTGGCTGATGAAAGAAATGAAAGTCATTTTTATCTAGGCATATCTTTCCAAATGTGACTGTATATACAAGTCTGCATTACACTAGAGTTTGTGTCTATTTGTACAGTTGTGTGGAGACATACAGAGTTGACTGCCTGTGTGTTGATAACAGCATTTACCAATTCATCCATAATTAAACTGATCCACATAAATGCTGTGCACTGTAATAGGATTGGTCTCAGAGACAAACTTTGCTACTTGCCTGGCACAATCTGCTTTTCTTTTCTTCCTTAACTTATGCATATTGCTCCAAGATGCTGTGTATCTAACTAAAAAGACTGAGTGTGAGCATATGATGGTTATGTCCAATGAAACAGAACGGAATTCTACTTGGTGGAGTGTCCAGGAAGATGAATGGCTTCTTGTTAAAGTGGATGAAATCAGCTCCCAATGCTTCCTCCAGGTACATGGACATGGTACCAGTGATGCCAGACATCTTATACATATTAACTATTAGACCGTACATTAACAGGAGCAGAGCGGAATGATGAAAAAGCTGACAGAGCCATGCTAGGGCAGCCATACAAGCCTTGGTTTTCCTCCTTAAGCTTCTTCTTTTTATAAGAAGAGTAAAACTAATTGCCTGAGTCATGTGACTTACTGATAAAGCCACGCTATTTTAAAGCCAGGCTTTATGACTATACTTTGCAATGATTTATAATCCAATAGCCAAGAGAAAAGCAGCATCATTAAAAAGAAGTATAGTCATAACCATTTTGGGACAAACACATAATTGAGGAAAGAGAAGAATGTTTGTAATTATTTAATAACTTCAGAGATTTGAGAGGCTATTGCAGCCGTAAGTCAGGAACTAACTGTAACAATAAAAGGAGAATCAGTGAAAGAAGTGGCATTCTTATGAATTAACAGTATGACTGCTGAATTCAAAATTCAATAGGGGCAAAATTATAACTACTCATGGCAAAATTAGCATACTAAAATGACTAAAAATTAAGGATCTACAAAATGAAGTAGACAAAATCTACTGGCATACAGACTAAACAGAAAAAAGACTGGAAAATGTAAGAGACAATGGAAGATAAGTGAGTTTAATCCAAGCAATGAAAGAAAGAATAGAGAAAATGGAAAGAAGTAATCACAGAAATGATGGGAAGAGAATGTCCAAAATTGTAAGGAAAGGAACAGTTTTCAGAAACAAAAAGCTGAGGGCTGGTCATGTTGGAAAAAAAAATATTTCATATCCTGTTGATATTCCAGTTCTCCAAAAATAAAGGTAAACCAAAAAAGTTTCCAGAAATATAAAAATGAAAACAGGATATAAATAAAGGGATACGTTTTAGAAGGTATCAGACTTCTCAACCATAAAACTGGATGAAAAAGCAGATGGGCCAATATCTACAAATGTCTGTAGAAAACTGATTTAGGGCCTCTGACTTAAGACTCACCAATTTGGGATTTAAGTTTTTTGTATATGAAAATTTAGTATCCAGAGACATTTCTTGCCAGATTTGCTCAGAGAATAAAAGGTACAGTCAGAGAAGATGTTACATTTTGTAACATATGTGGTTATACCAGTTGGTATTGTTATGATTCTTAGTCATTTTAGTAGGCTATCCCTCATCATTGTCCTGAGAGATAGGACAGTACGCGCTTCCTCATTTTATAAACTGGTAAGCAGCTCAGGGGTGGGCTGGGGTAACTTAAAATGTTTTCTACTGCGTCAGTGAAAGGTTTATTCATGTGTTGGGTACCACGCTTGCCCCCGATTAATCTTTAAAAGGTGGTAAGACCTTCAAGGATTTGAAATGAAAGAAACAGTAAAAGCCAAGTGGGAGAAGAACATTTTGACAGAAGATTGGGAAGGGAAAGGACAAGCAGAGCCATGCTGTAATTCTGCTTCCATCTGCCCATTTGAGGATCCTTCTGGTACTTTATTTATTGTCTCAGATGGAGCTCAAGACAGAACCATTTCGCATTACACCAAGGCTATAGTCAACGGGTTGGCATAGCTTAGTTGGACGTGGGTGAGTGGTAGCTGATGAGAGAGAAACGCGGGGTAAGCTGACGTAAAATCATTTCATAAACACTGAATTCAAAGGTCAACTTTTATAATACATGGTAACTGTGAGTTACTAAACTTTATCTTTGGACCATTTTCATTGCTTTTGTTTGCACATCAAATTCATTTTTAGGCTGGGTGTGGTAGATCATGCCTGTAAATCCCTGCACTTTGGGCTGCCAAGGCAGGACTGCTTGAGCCCAGGAGGTCAAGACTAGCCTAAGTAACATAGTGAGACCTGTCCCTACAAAAAAAAAGAAAGAAAAATTAAAAAGTAGCTGGTGTAGAGGCACACACCCAGCTACTGGGGAGGCTGAGGTGGGAGGACTGCCCAAGGTTGAGGCTGTGGTAAGCTGTGATTGTGCCACTGCCCTCCAGTCTGGACAAAAGAGTGAGACCCCATTTCAAAAAATATGCATATTCATTTCTAAGTTAATACGTAAAAGGCCTGTGTCCAGGGGCATGTCTCCTTATTTTTCTGGATTGTCTAGAGTAAGTACTAAGTGAGTGAGTGGTAAATAACTGCAGTTGTTTCATTTTGATTTTCCTGAAACCAAAGTTGACTCTGATCGTTACTTTTTAAGAGTCAAAGAGGAAAATAAAGGCAAACAAAATAAATTTTACTTCCCTACACCCAGAAAGATATTATATTGGGAGATCTGAAGAAGAGAGTTACCAATGCAGGCCTGACACACTCTCCCTAGAAAGGCTTGTTTGCAAGGTTGTCTCTTGGCTGGTGTCTGGGAACTTGCATTTTAGGAGGTTCCTGTCATGCCCTAAATAGTAAGATTGGGTCACTGTTCCCAAACTGTTCGAGCAAAAAATATGTCTTATGCGGAACACCAACTTTCCTTCTGGGAGTCTGAAATTTTGTTACACACTAGATAGAGGGCGCCTATGTGTTTAGCCTCCAGTAAAAATCTGGGGCTCCGAGGCTTAAAAGAACTTCCTTTGGAAACAGCAGTTTGTTGCTGGAGGAGTTGTTGTATGTGACTCCACCAAAAGGGGACTCTTAGCACCTTGTGCCTAGAATCCCTGGACTCTGTTCTATGAATCTTTTCCCCTTTGCTGATTTTGTTTTTTATTCCTGTGTTGTAATAAATCATAGCCACGAGTATGACTTTATGTTGGGTCCTTTAAGTCTTTTTTTTTTGAGTCGGAGTCTCAC
>CAUYQG010281842.1:0-17522 GCA_963574415.1 Tarsius wallacei | reverse complement strand
GGAAGGCTGAGGCGGAAGGATCGCCGGAGCCCAGCAGGTCGAGGCTGCGGTGGCCGGGAGCGGCCACTGCACTCCAGTCTGGGCGACAGAGTGAGACTCCAACTCAAAAAATAAATAAATAAATAAATAAATAAATAAAATTTAAGCCAGGCATGGTAGCTCACACCTACAATCCCAGAACTTTGGGAGGCTGAGGTGGGGAGGATCACCTGAGGCCAGGAGTTCGAGACCAGCCTGAGCAACATAGCAAGACCCAGTCTTTATGAAAAATTAGCCAGGCATGGTGGCATGTGCCTGTAGTCCCGGCTACTCGGGAGGCTGAGGCAGGAGGATCACTTAAGGCCGGGAGGTTGACGCTACAGTGAGCTATGAAGCTATGAACATGCCTGAGCAACAGAGTGAGATCCTGTCTCAAATAAATAAAATAAAGTAAAATAAAATAAACAAACCTGAAAATAAAAAATCTTAAATGGGACCTAGTAAACAAAAGAGATAAAGGTGAGGGTGCTCTGGTTGAAAGTGGGGTTAGGGTACGTGACTGAAGCCCCTCCCCCCCCCGTTTAGCTCCCCTCTACCCCAGGGGACACCGAGAAAGCATATCCATGACCTGGAAGCCACTGATCTCACCTGGGATTCTCATTTTACTGAGGGAAGATGCGGTGACCCGAGGTCACCATCGGATGGGTTGACCTCAGGTCTCCTGAATCGCAGGCCAGACCACTGCTCTGCTCTGGTTGAATTGGAGGGTTTCTGAGCCCAGGTTGGACTCAAATTGGGACTCAGATGTCAGAGTTGGAGGAAGATAATAAGGAAACAAAGGAAAGTAGATTCAGAAGGAAGATAGCCAAATTTGTGCAATCATGGACTCTGTATGTGGTTAAGGAACACACAGGTCTGAATTCCTAAAAATCTGACCCTGTTGGAGACCCAGGGTTCTAAGAAAGGTTCATTTTGGATCTGAAGAGGGAAGAGCCAAGTGGGTGAAGGTGTTCTCAGATAACTTCAGAGAAGTAGCACCTGGGCTTTCAGTGTGTTGGACCACCACATAGGCAGCATCTAGGACAGTACCTGAAATTTAGCAGGTAGGTGGTAAATATTGGGTGAATGAATGAGTTTATCAGAAAATGAATGCATCATTAAACTCTAAAAACCCATCTAAGAGGGCACTGCCACTCGTGTCTTCTGAAAAATAATTCTGGTCTTTTACAGCTGCCTGAAAAATACCTTTCTTCTTTGAAGGGTACTCTGTGAAGTACTTAAAATTGCAATATCTTGTCCATCATGAATTTTTACCTTAATTTTTATATTTATTTATTTTTGAGTCAGGATCTCACTCTGTTGCCTAGGCTGGAGTGCAGGGGCACGATCATGGCTCACCACAGCCTCAACCTCCTAGCCTCAGATAATCCTTCCCCCTTAGCCTCTTGAGTAGCTGGAAACACAGGCATGCACCACCACACCCAGCCAATTTTTTGTTTTTTTGTTTTTTGAAGGGACGAGGTTTCACCATGATGCCCAAGCTGGTCTCAAACTCCTGGGCTTAAGCAATCCTCCTACCTTGGCCTCCCAAAGTGCTGGAATTATAGGCATGAGCCACTGTGCTTGGCCTTATTTTAAAAGTATTCCATGAAGAGATCATTGATCTTGATTCCTGAGTTTTGCTCCCCCGCTAATTTTGCACAGGAGAAATATGCCTCATGTCCCCCCGCCCCCTTACCTAGTCCTGGTCCTGATGTGAAGCTATACAGAAAGCAGGCAGTTCCTGCTTGTCCACGCTCACCATCCAGGAAACATGCACACCTTTTCCTTCTTTCTTTTGCTTTTGTTCAAAATCTATCTTTAGCTATGTGCTGGGGACTGTCAGAGCTGATGCCCAGATAAGTCAGAAAATTAGCTGTAGCCACGGATGTAAAACAGGTGCACAATCACAACTTAAGGTAGAAAAGCGCTATAAGAAGGGAACAGGTGTGAGTGGGTATAGAGGGAACTGTTATTCGGGTGAACTTGCAGAAACATTTTAGCGAAGGTCACATTTGAGATGGAACTTAAAGAGGGACCTGAGGGGTATTGGATATAGTCCAGATCTTTTTAGGAGTATGTAGGAAGTCAATCAATCAGCCGGGCGCAGTGGCTCATGCCTGTATTCCCAGCACTTTGGGAGACTGAGGAGAGAGGATTGCCTGAGCCCAGGAGTTTGAGAGCAGCCTGGGCAACTTGCCAAAACCTCGTCTCTAAAATAAATAAATAAATAAATAAATAAATAAATAATAGATAGATAGATAGATAAGTAGATAGATAGATAGATAGATAGATAGATAGATAGCCTGGAGTTCCAGCTACTTGGAAGGCTGAGGCGGAAGGTTTTGCCTGAGCCCAGCAGGTCCAGGCTGGTGTAGCTGTAAGCATGCCACTGTACTCCAACCTGGGTAACAGAATGAGACTCTGACTCAAAAAAACAGAAAAGTCAATCAATCAATCAGTCACCCAATAAAGTGGGTAGAGCTTGTGATGATCCAAAGAACAGGTATAACAACAGCATGTCTGTTTTTCTTTGGTGAAATTCCACTCAATAATGTCAATGTAGACTTTAACAGTATCAGCTACACCAAAGAATTCAAAAGCGTTGACCTACCTTTCTGTGGTATTCTGGATCCATTTTAAGCTCTTCGTCCTGTCAGAGATAATTGACAGTGTCCCTCAGGGGGACCCTGTACGTGGGACACAAATCTTTCCGTTTTCCAAGTTTAAACTGAGGATCCTTCCCAAATGCCAGAGTTACTGCTGCCCCCTGCTGGTAAGAAAAAAATGTTGCAAGCAAAGTGAAGTTCAGACCCGTCTGCAGCCCCACTGGTGTGGTTGTTAAGATTGTTTTTATTTATTTATTTATTTATTTTGAGTTGGAGTCTCACTCCGTCGCCCAGACTGGAGTGCAGTGGCCGCTCCCAGCCTCCGCAGTCTGAACCTGCTGGGCTCTGCCTCAGCCTTCCGAGTAGCCGGAATTACAGGCGCGCGCCACCACGCCCGGCTAATTTTTTATTTATTGTAGAGATGAGGGCTCATCAAGTTGCCCAGGCGGGTCTCGAACCCGCGGGCTCAGGCAATCCACTCACCTCAGCCTCCCAAGGCGCGGGATTACAGGCTGAGCCACCTTGTTAGTGATAAGGTAATCAGCATCCATGAAGCAACAACGATAACCAAATGGTGACTGCGAATTCAAACCATATTGCAGATTTCAGGAAAAACATGATTAATGACGACTTATGAAATGCATCACTTAAGCAGTGTACAGTATGTGAGCTGATAAAAATCACACAACAGGAAGCAGCAAGGGCTGGAAATTAACATTTTTATTTGCCATCTTCCAATTATTCTGCCTGGACTGATCAACAAGCCAAAGAGGCTGGGTGTGATGGCTCATTCCTGTAATTCCAGCTCTTTGGGAGGTTGAGGCAGGAGGATTGCTTGAGTCCAGAAATTCAGGACCAACCTGGGCAACATAGTGAGACCTCATCTCCACACACACACACACAAATTAGCCAGGTGTGGTGGCACGTGCTTGTAGTCCCAACTGCTTGAGAGGCTGAGTCAAAAAGGATCACTTGAGCCCAGGAGGTCAAGGCTATGGCCAGTCATGAGTGTGCTACTACACTAATTTAGGTTACAGAGTGAGATTCCAACTTAAAAAAAAAAAAGCCAAAGATACAATGAAACTGACTAACAGGAGCTCAGAGATTATGATTTTTAAACCTGTCTACCAATGTCAGAGGTAGTAAGACAAACAAAATTAACAGGATGCTGGAACTGATATGGTCCGTGGAGCATTCGGCTTCTCTCTTGTCAAGGAAGCCCAAGAGGCAGGGAACTGGGAGGAAAGAAGTTTATTTCTGAATTCAGAATTCAGGGAGATAAGCTGCTATAGATTCCAAGGCCAGTTGATTTTTATAGTCTGTATTTATAAGCATAAGCATTTAAATATGCTACTCGTTAGCATCAGACTATGTGATTTACAAAGCATTTTTAAAAATTCCACTTTCAATTACATTTCATCAGTTACAACATTAATTGCTTACATATTCTTAGCACCTATTACTGGGAATCTGTAATTTTAGTTTCCCAGTAGTTCTAAAAGTGCTAGTGGAACTTACTACAAAGTGGAGCATGCACCATTAATCAATGGGCACAACAAAAAAAAGTGTATTTGGTTACATGACTAATATGATTACTTTTTTTTTGAGTTGGAGTCTCACTGTCGCGCAGACTGGAGGACAGTGGCATACTCACAGCCACCCCAGCATCAACCTGCTGGGCTGTGGCGATCCTTCTGCCTCAGCCTTCCAAGTAACCAGAATTACAGGCGTGTGCTACCATACCTGGCTATTTTTCGTGTGTGTGATTTATTGTAGAGATGAGGACTTGCCAAGTTGCCAGGGCTGGTCTTGAATCCTCGGGCTCAGGTAATCTGCTCACCTCAGCCTCCCAAAGTGCTGGGATTACAGGCTGAGCCATCAAGCCCAGCCTACATTTTTAACCTTACAGGGATGAATAACAACCTATTTTACTAACTATTTGACTACAACCAAGGGGTCTGTGACTCATTCTGTTTCAGGGAGAGTTAAGACAATCTTATGATTTTAAGGAATGCAGATGTATGCTGGACAGTAACCCTAAACATTCCAACATTATTAGTAATAGAGGATTACTTTAAGAGGAGCTCTTCATCTGAACAATTGGACTTCCATATGCAAAGATAAATAAATAAAAGGAATCTTAACCCTTACCTGGTACCATATACAGAAATTAACTCAAAAAGGATCTTACTAACTCTGTCATATCCACCGAAGTCATGTCATATCCATCCAGTCACAGTGTGACTGTGGCTGGATAAAGTCATGCTGTGAATTTATTTGCAAGTGATGACTTTATCCATTTTGTTACTTATTCAATAAATGTTCATTGAACATTTGCCAATTTCAAGAACTGTCCTAGGTGATAAGAATGAAACAAACAAAAGTTCTATGCTCATAAACCTGATATTTTCATGGGTAAGACAATAAAAAATAAACAAATATAGTGCATAAGATGATTTCAGATGATGAGAAGTTCTATGAAGTAAAGACAATACATGTTACAGTAAAGATAATACATAATACAGTCCCAGGTGCTCGGGAGGCTGAGACGGGAGGATTACTTGAGCCCAGGAGTTCCAGGTTGTAGTGCGCCTTGCCAATCGGGTGTCTGCACTAAGTTTGGCATCAATATGGTGACCTTCTGGAAGCAGGGGACCATCTGGTTGCCTACAGAGGGGTGGAATGACCCAGGTAGGAAACGGAGCAGTCAAAACTCCAGTGATCAGTAGTGAAATTGTGTATGTGAAGAACCACTGCACTCCAGCCTTGGTAACATACCAAGA
This sequence comes from Tarsius wallacei, assembly GCA_963574415.1. Classification (NCBI taxonomy): domain Eukaryota; kingdom Metazoa; phylum Chordata; class Mammalia; order Primates; family Tarsiidae; genus Tarsius; species Tarsius wallacei. The sequence goes on along the minus strand of CAUYQG010281842.1, from coordinate 12,112 downwards.
CTCTGTCTCTGAAAAATAAATAAATGCAATAAACAAAAAATAAAAATACATAGGAAGGAGTTTGGGGCCTTTCCCCAAGAAAACGATTGGGATTGTGCTATTGTAAGTAAGAATTTCCATTTCAGCTTTTGAAAATGGTTTTAAGCCTTTTTCTCTCTAAGCCTACAGTTTAAAGTTTATCTTTCCTTTCTAATCTGACTGTGCACATGCTTGTGAGATTCCGGAAGCTGATTCTGTCATAGCAGAGTCTGGGGATCCTATGGCAGAATTCTCCACTGCTCACAATTGGGACGATATCAGCCAGCCCTCAAGGTGGATGACAATTGAGATAACAATCAAAGCAAGATCAGCTCCTGGTATTGCTTCCAGAGTTTCCTCATTCCATTCTTTCCCCTTAAAATTTCCTACCCACCACCTAAAATTTGGAAGTGGTTCCTTTGAGGCATGAGCCTGGCTACTCCCCCACCTGCTGGATTTAGAATTAAGTTACTTTCCTTGTACTATAATTCATGCTTGTTTATTAAGGCCTGCAAGCAACGAGAAACAGAACTTGTGGTCTGTAATACTATTTTGTATAGAGCAGCCCGGAAGAACTCTGAGAGGGTCCCATTTGACCAGAGACCGGAATGAAGTGAGCTGAGACATGTGAATATCTACGGATAGAGCTCCAGACAAATGCAATGGCTCTGAGGCGGGGTGCGCTTGGCAATGTTGTAGTGCTTTATCTAGGCCACGGGGAGGACATAGATTTTATTCTTTTTTTGAGTTGGGGTCTCACTCTATCACCCAGGCTGGAGTGCAGTGGCACAATCATGGCTCACCACAGCCTCAAACTTTTGGGCTCAGGTGATCTTCCCACTTCAGCCTCCAGCATAGCTGGGACTGCAGGTGCATGCTACCACACCAGGCTAATTTTTTGATGTTTTATAGAGATGAGGTCTCTCTATGTTGCCCAGACCGGTCTCGAACTCCCGGCCTCAAGCAATCCTCCCACCTCTGCCTCCCAAAGTGCTGGGATTATAGGCATGAGCCACTGTGCCCGGCCCCAGATTTTATTCTAATAAGTGACAGAAAGCCTTGGAGGATTTTGAGTAGAGGAATGATAAGACTGGCCTTATAGTTTAAGACAGCTGTGGCAGGAGCCAGGCTTGGTGGCTCAGCCTATAATCCCAGCACTTTGGGAGGCTGAGGTGAGTGGATTGCCTGAGTTGATGGGTTCGAGGCCAGCCCAGGCAACTTGGTGAGACCTCATCTCTACAATTAATGAAAAATTAGCACAGTGTGGTAGCACAATAAATCAAAAATTAGCTAGGCGTGATAGCATGTTCCTGTAGTTCCGGTTATTTGGGAGGTTGAGGTGGAAGGATTGCCGGAGCCCAGCAGGTTGATGCTGGGGTGGCCATGAGCATGCCTGCACTCCAGCCTGAGTGACAGAGTGAGACTCCAACTCAGAAAATGAAAAAAAAGAAAAAGAAAAGACAGTTGTGGCAACTAGAGGAAGGGAGGAGAAAGTGAAAGTTATTTCACAAGTCCAGGTGAGAGATAATGGTAGCATGGACTAGGACCATAGCAGTGGGGATGGTAAAAAAATCATATTTGGGACTTGATTTACTTAGCTTTAAATAGAACCATGCAGAAGGCTGGTATGTTAATTTTGGTAGCGTCTGGAAGCAAAAGGAGAGCAAAATGACTCCTCTGCCATCAGGTAAAGTGCAGCTGAGTACAGATGTCTATTCCTACTGGATGTAGAGGTCTGAAGGGCAGAGGGTATTCCTGGGTCTGGATGTTATACTTGGATAATATCTGACTGAGATGTGGTTCAAGAACTGAGTCCTAGGGCAATCCAAATGATCAAATGTACCAAATGCTGCTGACAGTTGGAGTAAAATGTGGACTGGGAATAACCACTGGACAAAGTCACTGGTGTAAGACAAATTGGTGTCAGTGGTGGGAAGAAAAGCCTGATTGAGGTATGCTCAAAGTGCATGGATTTCTTCAATGCATAAATTGATGTATAAGGGGGACTGAGATGGAAGAAAAGAACCTATAGATTAAAGGTAATTTAGGCTGGATGTGATGGCTCATGTTTGTAACACCAGCACTGTAAGAGGCAAATGCAGGACTGCTTGAGGCCAGGAGTTTGAGACCAGCCTGGGCAGCAAAGAAAAACGTCGTCTCTACAAAAAAAAAATTTAACCAATATTTTTAAAATGTATCTTTTTTTTTTTTAAAGCGAATCAACCAGCCAAAAGAGTGGACCTTACTTGGAACCTGAGATCATCTCCATTCAAATACTGACCTGATATTTGATATCAAACAAACTTTTAAAATGTGTGACATGCTCATTTAAGACCCCTGATTTTAGAAATTTATGACACTTCTTGTGAAAATAACCTCCAAAATAAGCCCTTAAGTTTAATTTTTTTTTTTTAACTTAGTAATTTGCTGCTTGGAAATCTTATAAAAGACATCTCTGAAATCCTAAATGAAAATAAAAGCGAATTCATGGTGAAGAAATAGTTTCATAATAAGTTACTGATTCTCAAACATGTTCACAAATATTCCCAGATGTAAAAATATATAAAGTCAGGCTGGGTGCAGTGGCTCACGCCTATAATCCCAGCACTTAGGGAGGCCGAGGTGAGAGGATTGCTTCAGCCCACAGGTTTGAGACCAGCTTGGGCAACTTGGCGAGACCTCATCTCTACAATAAAATTTAAAAAAATCAGCCAGGAGTGGTGGTGCGCACCTGGCACCTGTAATTCCAGCAACTTGGAAGGCTGAGATGGAAGAACCACCTGAGCCCAGCAGGTCGTGGCTGCGGTGGCCGAGAGCGTACCACTATACTCTAGTCTGGGCGACAGAGTGAGCCACCGACTCCAAAAAAAAAAAAAAAAGATATATATATTATATATATAAATATAATATATATATATATGAGAGAGAGTTCAAACTCATTTTTTAAAAGTTATTTATTGATAGTGGGGTTGGAGTTTATGAAATTTTTAAAAGTACATGCATATTCGTATTTTCGAATTTTCCTGTAAGGCATATGGGTGTCTTGTTTAATTTTATGCGTTAAATTACAAACAGAAAAAAAAAAGGCAACGGATTACCAGCTGCCGCTTTTACTGATTGAAAATACGGAGAGATGCAAGGCACGCGCGCGGAGATGGGGGTCGGGGAAAGAGGCGGGGCGGGGGGGGGGGGGGCCGGCGGAAACACACGCAGGCGCACTAGCAAGCCATCGGCCTGAGGCGGGACTAGAACCTCGGTTAAAGGACAGCTCTTGCAGCCAATCAAAGACAGCGTTGGTGGCTCCTTTCTGAGGAAGACCGGAAGTCGGTTTCGGCTGTAGGGGCGAAGGCGGCTGCCGCCTGTATAAACCCGGCGCTGAGGTGAGTGGGCGGTAACGGCTCGGGGCTCCCGCCTGCGTGCCTTTCTCTCTCTGCACCCCGCGGCTTCCTCCGTGCCAGGCTTGGGAATGGGGGAGGCCTGGAGAAGTCCGGCCTCCGTAGGCGGCCGCTCGCCTTCCCGTCTGGCGTCTCCGAGCGCGGCCTCCTCGGGGAGGAGGACGCCCGGCAACAGGCGTCCCCGCGGGGCGGGCTGGGGGCTTCCTCCGCGCGGGAACGCCGAGCCGGCCTGGGGGTTGGAAGGCCCGGGATCTCGTCCCCGCCCTGCCGGCTTTTTAAACGAGTCGTTTGTCCTCTCTGGTCCTTTTTCGTTTCATTTTATTCTTTGAGTCGGAATCTCGCTCTGTCGCCCAGGCTGGAGCGCAGTGGCACTCTCACGGCCACCTCAGCCTTCCAAGTACCTGAAACTACAGGCGTGCGCCTCTACGCCCGGCTGGTTTTTCGATTTGTTGTAGAGATGAGGTCTCACCAGATTCCCCAGGCTGGTCTCGAACCCGTGGGTTCAGGCAGTCCTCTCGCCTCGGCCTCCCAAAGTGCTGGGATTACGGGCTGAGCCACCAAGCCCGGTCAAAGGGCTGTGTTTTTTAGTTGACTGTTTATTATTAGGAGACAGGGTCTCGCTTGGTGGCCTAGGCTGGAGTGCAGTGGCGTGACCATAACTCACTGCGGCCCCGAACTCCCGGCTCAAGCGATCCCGGCACTTCAGCCACTGAGGAACCGGGACTACCGGCGCGGGCCACTGTGCCTGCCAACTTGTTTTTTTTTCTTTCATTTTTTTGTAGTGACCGCGGCTTGCTCTATTGCCCAGGCTGGCCTCGAACTGCTGGACTCGAGCAGTTCTCCCATCTTGACCTCCCAAAGTGCTGGGATTACAGGCTAGAGCCACTGCACCCAGCCTGTCTGGAGAGCGATGTTCTGGGCCCCCATTCACAGTAGACAACATGAATCAAGTCTCTGGAGGTGGGTCCTGGACATGTTTCTTCTTCTGGCGAAGTCTTCCCCCTTCCCGACAAATGGAGCAAACGCTAGATAGTGGACCTTGGTGCTGGTTTGAAAAATAATATACATCACCTTTGAAGAGTTCTGTCTAGAGAGGAGGCAGAGAAACAAACATAATTTCTGTAATTTGCAGGTTAAGTCGCTTTGTGGTTTAGGGACTTAAGAGAGCTTGTGCTTTGGAGCTAAAGGGACAGGGTAAGAATTCCTGTTGTACCATTTTCTAGCCTTTTGATGTGGTGCCAGCACTTCCCCTCACCTTCCCCTCTCTGAGACTTGGGATCCTCATCTCTTTTTATTTTTTCTTCTCTTTAAATATTTTATTTTAAAGATGTGCAGTACAATTCAGAATTAGGTATACGAGTGGTCATCGTACAGGTAAAGTTCAGGCCTCCCTTTGGTCCCATGTCACCTGGCTTGAGATCAGGTACCCTTATGATGTTATGTGCCCTCCCCACCAGCAGTTTCTGGGTACTGCCAATCCCCTTCTTATAATATTATGGTAAATGTTCAGGGTTCGCGTATGAGTGAGAACATGTGGTACTCAGTCCTTTGTTTCTGTGATAGATCACTGAGTATTATAGACTCTAAACCCATCCAAGTTGCTGTGAAGTCCATAATTTTGTTCTTTATGGCTGGGTAATATTGGGATCCTCATCTCTACAATGAAATTGATGATAGTACTTAAATTACGCTAGAGAGTACTGGACCATGAACAATTATCGCAGTACTATAAGAGAAGGATTAACAGCAGTGGGAATCTGGGGGGGGGGGGCACACCTCATCAACAAGGGTACATGCATGATGAAACATTTGTATACCTAACCCTGAGTTGTACCCCACATCTTTAAAATAAAAAATAAAATAACATTAGAGAGGTTGTAAAACAGTGATCCCTGTCTTGAGGAGTGTACATGGTGTAGGGTGCACAGGACAGAGCTCCCCACCTGGAGGGTTGAGTGGTGTGAAATATGGGCTGTCTCAAATTTTATTTTGAAATAGCAGATCAATGTTACATTCCCTGATTTTGGAAATTGTGCTGTGGTTATAAGAATATTCTTGTTTTGAGAATACACTCTGAAGTATTTGATAGTAAAGAAATGAGCCGGGCACAGTGGCTCAAGCCTATAATCCCAGCACTTTGGGAGACCGAAGTGAGAGGATTACCTAAGCTCAGGGGTTGGAGACCAGCCTGGGCAGTTTGATGAGACCTCATCTCTACAATAAATCAAAAAATTAGCTGGGTATGGTAGCATGTGCTTGGAGTTTCAGCTACTTGGAAGGCTGAGGTGGAATGATTGCCTGAGCCCAGCAGGTTGAGACTACGGTGGCTGTGAGTGTGCCACTGCACCCCAGCCTGCGTGGCAGAGTGAGACTGACTCAAAAAAAAAAAAAAAAAGAAATGTGAGGCCTGGTGCGGTGGCTCATGCCTATAATCCCAGCAATTTGGGAGACTGAGGTGAGAGGACTGCCTGAGCCCATGGGTTCGAGACCAGCCTGAGTAACATGGCGAGACCTTATCTCTACAATAAATCAAGAAGAAATAGCCAGGCATGATGGCACGTGCCTGTGGCTCCAGCTACTCAGAAGGCTGAGACAGAAGGATCACCTGAGCCCTGCAGGTCGAGGCTGCGGGGGCCGTGAGCCCTTTACTGCAACTCTAGCCTGGGCAACAGAGTGAGACTTCACCTCAGAAAAAAAAAAGTGAAACCAGTAAAGCAAATGAAGGAAAATGTAAACATTTGGAGGATCTAAGTGAAGAATATAAAGTGTTCTTTGTATATTCATGCAACTTTTCTGTAAATCTGAATGTATGTTAAAATAAAAGTTTTTAATGGTTGTAGCCTGGGCGCCATGGCTTTTACCTGTAATCCCAGCTCTTTGGGAGGCAGATGTGGGAGGATCACTTGAGACCAGAAGACCAACTTGGACAACATAGCAAGAACCTGTCTCTATGAAAATAAAAAATTAGCCAGGTGTGGTGGTGTACACTTAAAGTCCCAGCTACATGGGAGGCTGATGGGGGAGGATACTTGAGCCCAAGAATTCAGGGCTTCAGTGGGCCAAGAGTGTGCCCCTGTACTCCAGTCTAGGTGACAGAGTGAGACTACGACTCAAAAAAAGTTTACTGTAGTTATGTGCAACTAAAGCATTTTATAAATAATTAAAACAGCACATAAGTGTTTGTAGATACCCTCACTCCTTTTGTCTAATGCTTGTATAGTACTATATAGGCCTCCTGTTTTACCCAGTTCTAATTGATGAAGGAAAGGATTATTTCCAACTTTTCTAAATAGTGCTGCATTAAAAATCCTTGCATACGTCTTTGTGTACTTACACCAGCATGCTTATAGGATACATTTCTAGAAATCCTTTTTTGGTGCAGACCTTTGTTTTGCTGAGCTCTGGTCTGGCCATGTGGCTCTTTGAACTATGGCTGTCTTGTTTTTCTAAGCTTTGGTTCCCTCTCCTACCTTGGGGAGGTGAAGCTATGTGTCTGCCTATCCCTCCCTTCTCTCTCTCTCTCTCTCTCATTTACTTTCTAAATGAACTGTATTTTCCATTCTAAAAATAAATGTATTTTTGGTTCAAAGAATATCAGCATTTAAGTTTTGATATTACCAAATTAAATTCCAAATACATTCGTTTTCCGTCAGTTGTGTATGAGAATTTCCCCATATTCTCTTGGGTGGTATTGCCTAGCACCTGGGAATCAATTATACAGATTTTGCGGTGATCATGAGGCCAACTTCTGTGAGAGCTGTAGTGTGTGGGAACTCTCCACCCCAGCAGATTCCTTGCTGTGCCAGAAGAGCTGAAGGCCTGCTTCTGCATTTGGGATGACCGCTCCTAAGAACCAAAAGAATGTGACCTCTGCTGGAGTCCAGAGTCTGCGATATAGGAATGCTGTTAATATTTAAGTGATGGGATATTTGAAATCTAGATGAAAAAAGTTCACACCAACATTAAAGTTTAGTTAGAGAAGGAGAGGAAGAGACAGTAAAGGAGATTGAGAGGGAGTGGCTGGGGAGGTAAGAGGAAAAGATGAATGTCAGAGTCACAGAAATTGAGGGAGAAGGGGAATATGTTGAGAAGGAAGAAGAGGACTGCTGAAAGATTGAGATGAACACGATATGGCTCATGTGATTCCTTTTTTTGGGGGGAGTCAGAGTCTCACTCTATCACCAAGTCTGGAGTGCAGTGGCATGCTCAGCCACCGCAGCCTCGCTGGGCTTGGGCGATCCTTCTGCCTCAGCCTTCTGAGTAGCTGGAACTACAGTCGCATGCCACCACACCTGGCTAATTTTTTTTTTTTTTATTGTAGAGATGAGGTCTTGCCAAGTCCCCAGGTTGGTCTCGAACCCGGGGACTCAGGCAGTCCTCTCACTTCGGCCTCCTAAAGTGCTGGGATTATAGGTGTGAGTGACTGCGCCCGTTCGGGTTCATGTGATTCTTGATGACTTTGATGAGTAGTTTTACTGGAGTTGTAGGGGCTGAAGTCAAGATTGGAGAATGACAAAAATGAATATACAGAAGAGTATACAGCAGTGTAGCTTGGTAGCATCACATTAAGTCACATTGTGCAGGACTTCTGGATTCCACATCCCTCACCAAGTATACCCATTTTGCCTCCATAGTGAAATCTCATGTTACAGTCACTTTTGCTTTATATTTTAGATTGATGTCCAACAACAAACAAACTCTAACAAACACTGACAAAATTAACACTGCTCAATTCCAGACACTTGATATTATTCAAGGTTCCTGGATGAAATGATCCGAATCCATATCCTTTTTGTCAGAGTGTACTCTACAATTTTATATGGACATAATAACTTTTCTACATCTCTTATAGAAATTTCAAACCCAGTGTCTTCTGTGGCCATTATAACCTCTACTTATTCCATTTTAAGCCTAAGTATATAATCCAGTGAGAAGATTCTCAAGTGCTTAAAATTGAATTATCAGAAGTTTTTCTTTATAGATGAAAAGATACTACAGCTTTTTTTTTTATGCTGATGAAAGTATTGAGAAGGAAAAATGTGGATGATTGAGAATATAATACCTAATTAGAAAAGGATGGCAGACTTTTTCTATTGCCAATGTTAGTTTTAGAAACTAAGACGATCATCTTGTTCTGGGCCCCAAACTTCTAGAAGAAAAGGTAGAAAATATTCTGTCTGTAGTCACTAAATGTAACAGGTTTGTTTTGTTGCTCTGCTCTAAGTCTTTGGTCTGTTTCCATAGGTTCTTGATCTTCTACAATGGGTGAACCACAGCAAGTGAGTGCACTTCCACCACCTCCAATGCAATACATTAAGGAATATACAGATGAAAATATCCAGGAAGGCTTAGCTCCTAAGCCTCCCCCTCCAATAAAAGATAGTTATATGATGTTTGGCAACCAGTTCCAATGTGATGATCTTATCATTCGCCCTTTGGAAAGTCAGGGCATTGAACGACTTCATCCGATGCAGTTTGATCACAAGAAAGAACTGAGAAAACTCAATATGTCTATCCTTATTAATTTCTTGGACCTTTTAGATATATTGATAAGGAGCCCTGGGAGTATAAAACGAGAAGAAAAGCTAGAAGATCTTAAGTTGCTTTTTGTACATGTGCATCATCTTATAAATGAATACCGACCCCACCAAGCAAGGGAGACCTTGAGAGTCATGATGGAAGTCCAGAAACGTCAACGGCTTGAGACAGCTGAGAGGTTCCAGAAGCATCTGGAACGAGTAATTGAGATGATTCAAAATTGCTTGGCTTCTTTGCCTGATGATTTGCCCCACTCAGAAGCAGGGATGAGAGTAAAAACTGAACCAATGGATGCTGATGATAGCAACAATTGTACTGGACAGAATGAACAACATAGAGAAAATTCAGGTCATAGGAGAGACCAGATTATAGAGAAAGATGCTGCCTTGTGTGTACTGATTGATGAAATGAATGAAAGACCGTGAAGGATATTTCTCTTTCTTCTTTTCTTTTTTTCTTTTGGTAAATAATAGCATCATATATTAGTTTATTTTCTTTTGGACAGTCTTAAGAGAGGTATAACTAAAAATGTAAACAACTTTAATTTTGACTTTCCATCTTTTTCAGTTATGAGATGTCCTAGGCAGTAATGTCATAGGCAGTAATGTCACAGTATAACAAGTATAGGCAAATGAATACCCTTATACTAAGAGTAATCGCTTTAGAAAGCAAAATGTTTCCTGCTGTTGTGTGGGACATTCCTATTTTTTGGAGTTGCTGTACAACTTTGAAGATAACCTCAATAATGGCAAGGTTTCATCCTTGAAAAGATTTATCATTTTTTTACGAATGGTAAATAAAGGATATAAAGCTGTATAAATGAAACTATAACATTTTTAGACTCATTAAACATTTTGCTTTAAAGAGAGGAACCCAGTAGAATTATAAAATGGGAACTTTAGTTTTCCTAGGATTGCTCCTGTAAACCCATTATCTCAGCCTCTTCTCTGTTGGATGGAAACTTGAGTCCCATAATTTTTTTTCCCCTTCAGTCAGGTAGTAAGTACTTTGGTCATTTTTAGTTACAAACATGTATTTTAGTAATTAACATGTTTATGGTATTAGCCACACATTTTCTCAGAAGGTAAACTCAGACTTGCCTGAGGCTAGAAACCTACAATGGGAAAGGAGTTTTTCTACCAAAGATTTCTTGTTCCTCTTGGAGCTATGTTGCTGAGGTATGGCTGACTGGTCAGGGACTGCATTTTTCTCTACTGCCCTTGTTTTTATGTAAGGCAATGTGACTAAATTTTAGAAAGTGAAATATAGATGTGAGAATCCAGGCCTGCCCCATAAACATTTCGTGATCCTTTATTCTCTTCTATTCAGTAGTTGGGTGACTGTGCCCAGGATAACCTTGATGGAGGGGGGAAGCTCACATAAAGTCAAAATAGCTGAAGGAAGAGTGGAGTTAATGAGAAGGACCTAATCCTCACAGTCAAAGACCCAAACTGACAATCTTTGCCATAACTTTTACTTTCAAAGTTTTCTCTACCTGCCATTTTCTTGTAGGCCAGCGATTCTCAAAGTGTGGTCCAGGACTAGCAGCATTAGTATTACTAGAGGACTTGTTAGACATGAAAATTCTCTGACTCCACCGCAGACCTGAAGCAAAAAATAATGGGAGGGTCTGGCAAGCTGTTTTAACAAGGCTACTATGTTATTCTGCTAAAGATTAAGAACCACTGATAGAGGTAATTCCATTTCCCAGGTGTCCAATTTGATTTCCTCCATTAGACCCTGACATCTAGCATAGGGATTTGCTCCATTAAGGTCTCAGTGACCCTAGAGCTAGCAAAGTTCAGTTTAAAGTGGCCAATTGTATGTGCTGTGTATATCCTTTGCCTTCACAGATCTAGGGCGTGAAGGCTGTTCCCAAGGAGATACCTTTAGACTTGGAGTTAATTGGCCAGTCTCAATACAGTTTTTTCTGGTATTTGGTATAGACCTTTGGGCTCCAGAAATTCCAGAGGACACAGTCCAGGTTCTTTAAAGCTTAAATGGAAGGAAAGGGAGCATCCTCCCAACTCCTTATGAGAGAGCAAGGTGGAAATGACAGCACTTGAGCAACTCCAAAGAAATTTTTCTCTTTCCTCCTTTGGCTATTTTAGAAGAACCTTGAGGGTGTTGGACTTGGATATATAACCAGTTTTCAGCTACTTTGAATATCTTTGCATGTAAAAATCTATGCAATTCCCCATGATTGTGATATGAGTCAGAACAATTACTTGTATATGAGTGTGTGTGTGTGTGTGTGTGGTGTGGGGAGAGTTTTAGACCTCTGGTGGATCTGATCTTGCAAAGCTATGAGTGGGACCTATCTTAAACTCTTACAGAGTTCTGATTTGAGCTATTGCTATTACAGTGGAATGAAGAAGTACTAGTGGTCTGATAGTTGCCACAAGTTTAAAAGCTTATACAAGATCTTTCAATCTTGGCCGGGTGTGGTGGCTCATGCCTATAATCCCAGCACTTTGGGAGGCTAAGGTGAGAGGATTGCCTGAGCCTAGGGTTTGAGACCACCTTGGCAAGACCTCATCTCTACAATGAATCAAAAAATTAGCTGGGCGTGGTGGCATGTGCCTGTAGTTCCAGCTATTTGGAAGGTTGAGGCGGAAGCATCACCTGAACTCAGCAGATTGAGGCTGTGGTGGCCATGAGAGTGCCACTGCACTGCAACCTGGACAACAGAGTAAGACTCCAACTAAACAAAAAAAAAAAGATCTTTCAATCTTGTCAGGATTAAAATATATTTCTGTGCACCTGATTTCTGTGCACCTGCTTATAATGAATGTGCTTGAGAGATTGTTTAATCAAAGTGAAATACAAAAAATCATCTGGGTAGCTCTTGAAATGACCAATGTCAAGGGCCCAGACTGCAGAGATTCTGATTTCAATTTTTTTTTTTTTTTTTTTTTGGACTAGGGCCCTGGCATTGGTTTTAAGAAATCTGAGCCAGGCTCGGTGGCTCAGCCTGTAATCCCGCGCCTTGGGAGGCTGAGGTGAGTGGATTGCCTGAACCCGCGGGTTCGAGACCCGCCTGGGCAAGCGAGACCTCATCTCTACAACAAATCAAAAAATTAGCCGGGCGTGGTAGCGCGCGCCTGTAGTTCCAGCTACTTGGAAGGCTGAGGCGGAAGGATCGCCGGAGCCCAGCAGGT